>OY856412.1:383142956-383260456 GCA_963693085.1 Alisma plantago-aquatica
CATAGACTTATGGGATTATTTAGAGAGAATGTTATATGCATAATCATGCTTGTATTGCCCTTTCAAGTGCATGTGGTATGGGACATGTGCACGAGGGAGGTGCAAGGTAAGTGTGATAAAGCATGTCACCTTTGAATACATGAGAGGACAACATGTATCCAAAGGGTACAAAGAAAATAAGATTTGCATTAAAAGTTTGAGATCAATAGTCACCTAAACGTAATGAAATAAATAGTAAGAACAAGCATGAATACAAAGGGCAGACATTTGACATAGATAAGGAAGTAAGATCCATGGTAGAATTAGGACCCCTAGAGAAGAGGTAAGAGAGGTCCTTTGGCATGTCAATGATGATGTGAAATAGATTCATTAGGATTATTTATACCTACACGCTGACCTTAACAATGAGGTCTAGATAGTGTTTTACCATTAGAATGAGTCATTAAGATGACATTAGAAAGTAGGGTACATAGAATATGTAAAACCCTAAGGTGGGTAGTATGAGAAAACTTGGAAGACAAAACTTATTTAAGGTGGGTAAAACGGTAACATCCCAACTTTTAAATAAAATAATTATGGAGTATTAAGTGCAAATTTCCAACTATGAAATTTAAAACTTGATCTTTAATACAATTTACCGAAATATTTAATACTTTAGATGATGTTTGGCATAGAAAGAAAACGAAATATGTTTATTTTATGATTAAATGAGTTCAAATACATAAATAGAAAAAAACCTAACATCTTTCTCTTTCCTATGAAAATCCGTCAAATATGAATTGTTAGTGATTTGTTTCTAGTGAATGTCAACAAACATGTGGGAAATAATTTGATAGAAATTGAATGCTTAGTGGAAGTAGAGATGAATAATGTGCCATCATATTGGTTAATATGATTAAGTGGACTGAATGGGTTGAAAGATGCAAATATGTTTATTCATGGCATATAATACACCTTAATCGGTTTGAAAATGATATGAGGATAATAAGATTCGAGATAGAAAATGTTAAAGATAAATGTTGATAGGTAACACCAATTAATTGGGTAGTCAAGTGAAACACTAATTGTATTGGAAGCTACATGAGATAATTCAAAAATTTAGATCTAAGTTCAAAATCATAAAATACACGGTTGAATTAGTTGGGGTGCATAGTTTCAATCTGATTGGGTAATTCTAGCTATCCCAATTTGGTAAGAAGAAAATCCTCAAATAATGGATTCCTCAAAAGAATATAACCTTATTTTATACATTATTAATCGTTGTTTTCTCGAGTTTCCTAAGTTATCTACATCACACAGACCTTGTGATAGAGTTTGAATTGGGCTCTAAATCCCACAGATTTCTTCCCACTCGCTCGACTTCCAGGGCCAACGAGACTCGCAACTGCTCTCCTCTCCCCTCCGGATCTGGTCTCCCTCTCCACCAGGACTCTAAACATGGTACCTCTTAAAACTTATCTCTACTCCTTTCTAGAATGATCAGACCCTCATTGGGTTCCTTTTCTCCTGAAACCCCAAATCTCAGAACTCCTCTAACACACCCCTATTTCTGGCTGTCGAGGGACTTTTTGCTGATTGTAGAACTTCACACACACACACACACACACACATATATATATATATATATATATATATATATATATATATATATATATATGAGTTTACCTTGCCTCAAAAGCCCATGGCCACACCACCATTTACCCTTCCAGTTTCCATCGTGCCCCATCAAACTTCCTCTTAGCGTGCGTAGGTCTCCCTGTTATCATTCGGGGTACAGAGAAGTAGTGGATCGCGACACACAACAAGGCCATTATGTCTATTGAAAGAGCTTTGGATCAACTCAAGACACCATTGGGGATCTACTTATTATTCCAGTTCTCCTCCAAATCCAGTATGACCAAATCCCCTTTTTCTCCATTTGCTGCTATTCTGATTGCCCAACCTACCATGGCGGGAGGTGGTTTTTCCCCAACTAGCCGCCACACCTCGTGCACCATAGCTCGCCTAGTCCAACTGACGATGAGGAAGGTGTCGCGCACCACATCTACCAACGATGTGAATGAGTTTTGATTTTTTGATCTCTCGATCATGTTGTTCTCTAGCATGCTTCATCTTCCATCTGAGAACGATAAAGTAAGGAATGGTTTTCCAATTTTACTCCTTGATGTTAGTTGTGTAGTGACACCCTCATGGGTATATGTGTAATTTTTCCCCTTTCCTTGACTCTCTTAATCACATGTTTTCTATAAGTTCTAGGCTATGCGGCTGGCTCTTATTGGGCCATCTCACCTAGGCTAGGTCAGGTCGTGATTTCCTATTAAAAGCTATTTCATGATGTGGATTCATCGAGATTTCTTATTGGTCACAATTTCCGAAAATCATAGTAAATACGTACAATGTCAAAAAATTATGAATAAATAGTTGTCGGAAAGTTTTTTTGAAGAGGAACTTTATTTTAGTGTTTTCAAGTCCTAAATCAGTCATTTTCCAACATATTTCTTTAAAAGACCCAAATTAGGGTTTAGGATGTGTGAATGATGATAACTAATGAGAATCATGTAATTTACAAGAACGTAGGATCGATCAAAATCAGGAATACTATGTTAGGATCTACCTTGCTCCAGGAAAATGGGTTATGAAACAATGCATATTTATGTCTTGGATGAATTTCTTGTTATGTATGAGTTAGGATTATATTTAAGTTTCCAAGTTAATGAATGATAATAAGATAATGATGATGCCTCAGATTATATTGTTGGTTGTTGTTTTCTATAATCATAAAGTCCTATGCTTATCACTGTTGCTCATTAATTGAGTGTTATGAACATGCAAGGATTAATAAATTGAAGAAATATACATGTAAATCATGTAATGATAATATGAAGACTAAGAGGGAGAAATCCCATGATGATTAAGATAATGTACATAAGATGTGATATGTTCCTCGATATGTTTTTTTTGTATTTATGGCATTGATGATCACTTTGATGAAACTAAGATGAGCCTTAATTGTCCTGGTGAGTACTTTGGTGTGATTATTGGATGAGGACAATTTACACTGATGGCAAGATAATAACCATAATGATAATGTTTATGTTAAGATAATTAAGTAACTTACTATATGTTTCTCACAACGATGGACCTTTTTGGTTGTTATGGGCTTTCTAGCAATGATGGGCTTTTTGAGAATGATGTGTCTCATGTGGGCAGTGATGGAAAGAATACATATAGTAATGTTTCTTTATTCGTTGATGTAATTAAGTCTAAAGTGTAAAGAAAATTCTTAATGTGATGTCATATCGAGTTTATTCTAGTTCAAGTACACATGCTTATTTCCATTTCTAAAAAAACGCATAGTGTTGTTTACTTATGTTGTTTATTTGTTTCTCATGGTAGTGGCATGAGATGTCCCTAGATTAAGGAGCAAGAGGGAACTAAAGCGATCCCTTCAGAGTAGTTGACACTAGAGGAGACTTTAGCTTGGTGGGGTTCCATCTACCACTTAGTAAATTATATAGTCTAGTTTTATTTCATGTTCTAAATTTTCTTAGCCTACATGTATTAGGTTTGAAATTAAGATGAGATAGTTTATGTTTTCCCTTTCAAAGAACAATATATGAATCTATATTTTGAGTTAACACATGGTGGTTTGTTTATCTTATTTTTATTGTATATCGTGTTTTGTAATGTTCATCCAAGCCAAGTGACCCATGTTTTGGACAACATAGGATTTTCTTCCATTCAATGTATCTTGTAGGGGTGTTACATCTTCATTGTTTCAATCTGATATGAAAATCAAATAATACACAAACATGATGATACAAAAAATTATATATGATCTAGTTATGTCAACCCGTCTTGTTTATGAATGAAGGATGGATACCCTTTCGATAGGATTACTCATTTGTGCACAAAATAGAGAACAATTTGAAAAATATTTTTGTAGTGCTTTGCACGAATTCATTACAAGCGGTCAACCGTGTAAAAATAAGAGATTCTTAATGAAAAAATGAAGAATGGTCAAAACCTTGGACAAAGAGCTTCTAGTGATAGTAGAAGGACCATCAACATACATTCATATTAATATGGGGCATGGTTTGATTGTCAAACATTTTTAGGATGGGTTAGAAGATGCCCAATTGTACTATCTGGTGCATATTTATGTGTGGAATGTATTTCAATTTGATCTCTCATCCATGAGCAATCATTTAAGCATATGTAATTTTCTTGTTGATAAAGATTAGAAATATAATTTAGAGTCGATGAATCTTTGAACAACTGGATACCTCCTTTTGGAGGAAGATGAATCAGTGAGTACCATGTTATTCCCCAAAGACTGTCAGTGGTAAGTTTGGTCCTAGATGGGATGTCAATCCTAGTTTGGGTCTTCCCTTATATGAGTCCAACCCATGTTTCAATTTGAATTTAGATTAGTATTCCTATATGGAGTTGGATGTTGTTCTCTCTACATACAAGATAG
Source organism: Alisma plantago-aquatica (assembly GCA_963693085.1). NCBI lineage: Eukaryota > Viridiplantae > Streptophyta > Magnoliopsida > Alismatales > Alismataceae > Alisma > Alisma plantago-aquatica. The sequence continues at coordinate 383,147,437 of OY856412.1, forward strand.
ATTCCTATTGTGTTTAGAATCCTATTGGGATTGTATTTCTACTTGGAGCCTTATGGCATGGAGGCTTTAAATGAACCCCTAGTAATTGAATTTTTTTGTACCGAATTGTATAGAAGAGTTCTTTCTCTTCTTTGGGTGTAACCTTCTATAGGGTGTAACCTTATATATGGAGTTGGATGTTGTTCTCTCTACATACAAGATAGATTCCTATTGTGTTTGGAATCCTATTAGGATTGTATTTCTACTTGGAGCCTTATGGCATGGAGGCTTTAAATGAACCCCTAGTAATTGAATTTTTTTGTACCGAATTGTATAGAAGAGTTCTTTCTCTTCTTTGGGTGTAACCTTCTATAGGTTTTTTGGTTCACTCTTATGAGTATATCTCATTTGTATTTCTTGCAATAGTAAAATTATCTTCTCCTCCAGTGGAGTAGGTCGTCTAGATCGAACCACATAAATCAATCTCTCATTTGTATTTCTTTCAATAGTAAAATTCTCTTCTCCTCCAACGGAGTAGGTCGTCTAGACTGAACCACATAAATCATGTGTTCATTATTTGTGTGGGTTGTTGTTCTTCTTCTCATTTTGTATGTGTTGCCTGTTGTTCTTTCCATTGATCCAACTCAACAAATTGATATCAGATCTTGGTGATCAATAAATATGACGAGCAAGTACGACATTGAGAAGTTTGACCACACAATAAACTTTGGGTTTTTGGAAGATCAAGATGTCAGGGCTACTGGAGTAACATGGCGTCACTAATGCACTGCTACGAGTGGAGAATATGCCAACTTCCTTGATTGCTGAGCAAAAGAAAGAGATGTATGAGAATTGTCTAACTACCACCTAGTTGTCACATTGACGGACGACTCTTGGTGAAGTCACTAAAGAGCATGCCATTGTAGACTTGTGGCGGAAGCTTGAATCTCTTAACATGAGAAAGACTCTTGAAAAAGAATTGCATCATAAGAAATGTGTATATCTACTATGCATGGATGAAGGTACATCTATTCATGTTCATATTAGTGAGTCCCAATCCATTATTATGGATTTGGAAAATGTTGACATCAAATTCAAAGATGAAGATAAAGCCTTGATTCTTATATGATCTCTTCCCCCTTCTTACAATTTTTTTTTGAAAGCATCTCGTCACTGGGACAACTGTTGTTTCTTCTTCTTCTTCATCCACTTCTATCATGAATACCACCAAGCTCTGGAATATGGGACTTGTATACATGAGTGATAAAGGTCTTGTTATCCTAAGTAAGAGAGACTCTTAATGGAATTTCTACTAGGAAGGCAAATTTCTATGAAAATTGTGTAATGTAAAACAAAAGAAAATTAGCTTCATTCTGAAAATTCATATCATAAACGACATTGTTGACTACATTCAATCTGATATTTGGGTTTGGGTCTCTCTCATTATTCATCCAAGGGTTGGGCTAGATACATGATCGCTTTTATTGATGACTTTTTAAGAAAAGTTTGGGTCTTCTTCTTGAAGCATAAGTCTAAAGCTTTTGAACAATTTAAGAATAGGAACATTGTTACTTAGCCAATAGAAATACATAAATATGGCTCTACAATGATTATACATGTTTGATGTTCATTCTGTGTTTATTCCACTTGATGATTGTTTCAAGAAGCTCTCACGTGCTATGTCACCACAATTTGAAGAGGATGATATTTATATGTCATGAGTTCCTCACTCTTGTGCTTTTGGTAGCATCATGTATGCTATGATTTGCACTCATCCAGACATTATACAAGCTATTAGAATGGTGAGATGATACATGTCCAATCTAGGGAAGGAGCATTGGCATGCACCGAAGTGCATTCTTAAGTACCTTAGGGGTACATCTTCTACATCCCTAGAGTTTGCAAATCATCTTAACAAAAGTGATATCTTACCAGTTACTAATTTACTATTACCAATTGTGCTATCAGTTGGAAAGCTGCATTACAACCTAATGTTGCATTGTCTACTACAAAGCTAAATACTTGGCATTGACTGAAAACATTAAAGAGTCTACATGCTTAGAGGATTGTATGAAGAATTTCATCTTAATCATAAAACAATGGAGATCTACTGTGATGGTCAAAGTGCTATCCATCTTACTAAAGATCAAATGTTCCATTAAAGAACCACACATATTGATTTCAAATATCACTTCATTAGAGAAGTGATTGGATTGGGAAATTCCTTGTGAAAAAAATCCTCAATAAAGACAATGATGTTGATATCATGACAAAGGTGTTACCATTTGTCAAGTTCAGGACTTGCTTGGACTTGGTTAGCCTTCACAACTGACAGTGGTGCTCTTAGTGGATGGAGGAGAAGAAGTTTACTATTTGTTCATACAAGATACAAACTTCAAGTACATGTGGATATTTGTTATTCCTAGAGGACTCCCAGTCCTAATTTTGGTCCTGCATGGGATGATAATCCTGGTTTGGATCTTTCCTTGATTTGAGTCCAACCCATTTTTCTATTTGGATTTGGGTTACTATTCTTAAATGGAGTTGGAGATGGCTCTGTCTACATGGAAGTTGGATTCCCATTGCTTTTAGAATCCTATAAGGATTGTATTCCTAGTTGGAGCATTATGGCATGGAGTCTATTTATGGGACCTAGCATTAAACTTTTCTATATTGAATTGTATGGAAGAGTTCTTTCTCTTCTTCGGGTGTAACCTTCTCTAGGTTTTTCGGCTCACTCTTGAGAGTATCTCTCCTTCCTATTTTTCTTGCAATAATGAAATTATCTTCTCATCCCGTGGAGTAGGTCGTCTAGACTGATCCACATAAATTCCATTTTCATTTGTTATGTGGATTTTTATTCTTCTGCTCACTGTGTACATGTTGCTTGTTGTTCTTTCCACTGCACTGACATGTTGCTTGTTGTTCTTTACACTGCAATGAGTTAACATACCATACCATTATTTCCAATCAAGAGCGCAACACCAAAAGGACGTGGATGACTTGGAGAATAGAAACACATGTGTATGCTGGTCAAAATGTGACCCATTACCACCATTGACAACTAAAGGGTCGTTTCATGCACATGAAGCTAAACATAATATTAAACTACATCAACCAGGATTTATGCAGTAGAGAAATGGTGTTACTTGTCAATGTGTAGTTTGGTGTAGTTGTAGGGATTGAACCATAGGCTACTACATGTAACAACATATCACGTGGAACATCTTTATTTCTTCACTAAAGTGCAACTGTTGACCGCAACAATTAAAACTAAGACCCAACTCTTAATCTCCACTACGTCATATTGTCCCAATGGAAAATCTCATGATGCTCAACTCTATCTTACGAGAACATGTATGAATATAGTCAATAACTCATAAAAGCAAGTTTCTGAATAACATCCTTTAGAAGTAAACAAATATCTATACAAACGGAGTCTAGAGATACCATAATACAATATTTTCACACACAATTCCTACTCATCTCCGTCTTGCTCTTTTCAAGTGCACTCTGCTAATTAAAGAAGCAGTTGACAACCGCATTGAGATCCAGCCACCAAGGACCTTTATACAAATCAATAGGCCAGTATAATACCCCAAAGAGAATAATATTTCAATACCGAACAGAGTATAGGCAAGGATCAGAAGGATGATAGGTTACAAACTCCACCAGGAAGAAGCAAGATATTTCTGGAGCAGCAGTTAGGGTGCACCTTTCAAAACACGTGCAAACATTTATGCCCTATGGTGAAATTTTGTTCACTAAAAGTTCTCGCACTAAGATCTAACCACTGTGAGACATAGAAGATCCGCACCCATCCAAGTTGTAATTTTTTGGTGTGCTTCAAAGGTTTCACGGATAACAACACAAACCAAAATAAACAATAATATGATAATATATAACGAACTCTACCTCAAATGTAACATGCCTACAAATTCATTTTGTGTAGTTGGATTGAAAGTCTGACCTCTTTAAAGAGCAGTGGAATAGCTGCTACAAATATTTAGAGGCCTGATATGCCTTTGAATAATTTAGAACTATTTTGCCTAAGACCAAATAGAATCGTAAATTACCTCAACTATGAGAATTGTTCAAGTATCTACTACGCAGTAGGGTAAGGAATCCATGGACTTTATTAGTCATGTAGCTATGCACTGAAGTCGCCATATTTTTTGTCCCTGCTTCTGCGTCCGGAGGTTCACGACTGAACTTCCCTGCACATCACCTTGATGGTCATCGACAGTTCATCCCTCCGGCAGCATTGAGGACGTTCCTCGGTTGGCAGTGGAACGGTCTGAACCTGACCTCACATACCAGTGCCTTCATTTGCCGTGTGATCAGCTCACGGTGCTTGAGAGGGAGCTTTGAACCATCAGCCAATAGACAGAGCAGAGGAATTCTAGCACACAGTCTCGATCCTCTTGGCGCAGAACACACATGTGAGCCCGCATAGCGGCGACGTCCACTAGAAGGGATTCCACTAAGCTAGCATAGCGGGGGACGATCACTATGGTGCATGCAACTATAACCATGATAGATGATGTAGTAGGGATGAAAGTTTTGATAACCAATGATCATGGGACATTAAAGTGAGAGACATATATGAGAATGAAGAGGTTACCAGAATGGGATAGCGGAGAAGAAAAAGATGGGTTAGAGTGGAGGATAAAACTAAAGAACTGTTATAGATGAGGGGAAGAGGAAAGAGAAAGTGAGTGGGCTACGTTAGTGCTAAAGTGGGCCATGTTATTTCGAGACTAAGGAACCGTTGTAGATGAGGAGAAGGGGAAAGAGAATGTGAGTGGTCTACGTGAACATTGAAGTGGGACATGTTATTTCAAGTTGAATGAATAATAAAAAGTTAGAAAATTCCCAAAAGAGGATAGAAGAGAGAGAGAGAGAGTGAGTGTGTGAGAGAGAGAGTTAAGGAGAGGATAGCATTTTGAAAATGAAGTGCTCTAATTTGTCAGTGGCATATATATAATTAAAACAAAAGGTTCACTCTCTTATAGTTGTTGTATGTATACTATATATATATATATCCCGTTGGTGTATATCTTTTTATATACATGTGCATGATAGAATACTATGACTGGTAGAAGGATATATACAATCACCATACAATAGTATGAATATATCCAAAATTCTAGTTAGCAGTCAATGTATATAGATTAGTAGTAATAACAAGAAAAATCACAAGTCCGATGTTCCTAACAGATATTACATTAATTAGAAATATTATTAGCCCATAATATGAAAATCAGTAAGCCAATGTGATGATTTTCATGAATGAATAACCTAAGATAAACATACATGTATATCTATATATGATGACCTATTAGTTATACATATGAATCTTTGAAGGATATCTGTGTAGATCGAACTATTTAAATGGAATATATACAAGAAGAATATTTGAACTATAAAAGAATCTACTTCATCTCAACCATCTAAACAAGTACTAACGATATTGATGTACTTATATACATTTGAAATCTGGACTTATATGCATTAAGGAATTTTGGATATTAACCCTAGATAACTCAAATAAGGGTATATTGGTAAATGAACCAATTTGATCCCAATGACTAAATAGAAATATATATTATAAATGCAGAAGAAAAATATTTTAAGATTTAATCTAGAGAAAATGTGATAAAACAATTGAGTATGTAACATGGACTACATATATATGACCTAGCTAGAAATCTAAAACCAATATTGATGGGAAAATATGGAATACAAATGAAAGATGGAATACTTAAATCATAAGTAAAATAAACAAAACCTGATTCCAAGCCATGTAGTGATATGTATTTCTCTACACTTGTAGACCTCTCTATTTTGACTAAAATCTATGAATTGGATACTTGGAATTTATAATTTTGCACACTTTCATCAAAAGAAATTTTAAATAAAAAAGTAAGAGAAGAATATTTTTTGGATTTAATCTATAGAAAACGTGATAAAACAATTGACTATATAACATTGACTACATATATATGACCTACCCAGAAATCAAAAACCAATTTTGATGGGAAAATATGGAATAGAAATGAAAGATGGAACAATTTAATCATAAATAAAATAAAAAAAACTTGATTCCAAGCCATGTAGTGATATATATTTCTCCACACTTGTAGACCTATCTATTTTGACTAAATTCTTGGAGTTGGATACTTGGAATTTACAATTTTGCACACTTTCATCCAAAGATATGAAATTTCTATTTTTCTTTAGAAGGTTATTTGCCTCATTGATTGAATGCAAGATTAGATAGGTTGGTTGAACCAAAAGTTTATTTTGAACCTTAGCCTTTCTTCTTGAACGACCAAAAACACTTATTCTTGGAAAATAGTAGCACAATGTTTGAACATTGAAAAAGGGCAGCCCCTAGTTTAATGGAATTACATTTCCACTTCTCTATGTAGAGTTAAAAGACTAGGGTCACTTAGTATACTAAAAATCTCAATTCGTCTATTTTCATTCTACATAGGAGAGAACAAATGACTTCCCCAACAATTAGACATTGGCATGTGCTATCTTTTTATAATATTGAATTACTAGTATTAAAAAGTTACATATTGAATCTTATTGAACTTAAAAACCCATTGTTGCCTTTTTATACTTTCCTATATTATCTAACTCTTGCATTTTGTCATAATGAAATGGTTCACATTGTTTTAGTTTCTAGATATCGATTTTGTACCAGCTTTCCTAACCTATATTTCCCTTCTTGGGGTCCATGTGTGGTTTTCTTCCCTTCGGGAGCTCATGGACATGTGATCATCACAAGACCTAGAAGAGACATGCTAGAGTTATCCCCCATTGAAGAATAGATAGGAACGATACATATTCTTCATTTTGTAATTTTATGTAAAGATTTTGTTACTCTTATGTAAATCAAGATTATAAAAATATTTATTTATATTTTTATGCTATTTTGTAAATATTTGATCATAAGGATCTGGTCTTTACAACTTCCTTCTCCCTTGCTATCTCTCCCTTTTACTGGTAAGATTTCTCACGATCTCATGTTACCATAACTATGAGAAAAGCATTGTCTAGAGCCTTGGACACCCCTTCTTATGTAGGATCTGATGGGATAGGGTTTCCAAAACCCCTGAGAGATGAAGGGTCAAGTATCATGTCTAGATGGTGTCTATGTACAAATAGTAGACGATTATACTATCCACTCATTCAATTGGCTTATGGTTAGCAATGCAATAACCTAGTTTTATTGAAATGATTAATGGTTATTACGACTATCATCAATTGTTTGACCCAATCCAACTTGTCAATTTGACCTAGTCAGTTAATTAAAGAATATAATCAGTCGATTGGATACTATGATCATCAACTGGAAATGCTCATCAGTCGGCTAAATGAACACTTCAATTGGTTGACTGGATGGTTCCATCGGTCAACATCAACATATTGTATTTGGTCATCTAGACACTGCAGTCAGTCTAATGGATATTTCAATATATCAAGTAACAACCAATATTATCCATATAAATGACCTAAACGCTTTAGTTACCAAATTTGATCTAGTCCATATTAAACTCCTCTTCCAAGTATATCCTATGTGTGTCCCCTATAGGCCCCAAATTAGTTGAAAGTGAATGTCCATTACCGAATTATGACATCAAAGTAATGAGTGGCGTCTGGGAACTCATTATTACAATCCAAGTAATTGGAAAGTTTGAGAATGACTTCAACCTACATCAGTGATTGATAACATCCCATTTTGTGGATATTACTTGCCTTATATCACCTCAATTTCTCTCTCACCATGAAAATTTATATTCATCTTTCTTTAACTTGCACATAATTACTCCCTCTACCCCCATTTATGGATAACAAGAACATTGCATGCAGGTGTGCAAGAAAAGAACATGACCTCCATTGGTTTCCACAAATGATGGCCACTTCGGGTCAAGAAACGACATGGCCATTAGGCACCACCATCGTCCAACAGTCGGTGGTCTGTCAGACTCACCAACCAAAGGCCTACATACATGACCAACTGATGTCATGTCTATGTCATCAAATGATGGTTAGGCAGACCTCAACAACTGATAGTGAGGTAAACTCGCCAATTGGTGGTTCTCCTATGATGTTAGGCGATGGTCACACAGACCCAACCATTCAACAACAACACTGACAAAATGGCAGTCAAGACCGTAAGACATGTGATATGAGGAGGACACCTCTAAGCTTAGGGCATAAGTAAAGGACCTATGTCTTGGATCCTATAAATATAGGACCCGAGCTACATCTAGGGGGTTGCACGCTATGCTAGGTATGAGGATATACTGACGGAGAAGGAGCCTGCCACCACCCATAGTTGCTGCCATCAGTTGACAACAATGAAGGATGAGAGTCCGACGTAGACTGTTCCAACACTTCCACCTTTGTATCCAGTCCTTTTTCGACACTTCTTCTTCGACGGAAGCAGGAAAAATAGTAGGAGGTCGCCTCCACCACACCAAGTCCATAGATAGGAGAACCGAACCATTGGTTGTGGCCACCTCTTGGTCACATTTGGTGTATCCCCTATTTCCCCTACTTCCATAGCTCATTTTCTCCCCTTTCCTATACTATTTCTTCCAATAGTGCTCTATGTCCTTATCCATTTGTAAATCTGTAATGCTACTCACTAACATGAGTGGCTAAACTCATTGCTTGGGTTGGGAATTGCCACTAGGGCTCTCCCAAAATGTATATACTTACATTCATTTGAATACATTTGCTCTTGGCAATATCTATCTCCATACAATTGTTCTTATTTGTTCACTTGCATGACTAGATACCATCTTCGATGTTTGACTATTAGTGCCTCAAAAGAGTAGTACTAATCTTATCTTGTTTTATGGAGTTGCATTAATGCATGAGAATGTTGGAATGCTAATGATATTTATCATATGGTTATCTTTGTGATTGTTCTTTGCCATCTCAATAGAGAGGCAATCTTATAATCTAGATCTATCTCAAACTTGAGAGAGGATAGAATAGACATATATGGTATTTGCTTGTAATCTTGCTAAGAGTACACAAAAGGGTGTGAGTGTTGCATTATGGTGAGAGATCTTAGTAGGTGAAACCCAATCCAAATTCCCTTCAATATCTTTGTTACCACGTGCTTGTGGGATTTATTTTCTTACATTATTTTCTTTACTTTGCTTTACTTGGTGCATTTTTGAGGTGATATCATTTTGTGAGGAAGAAAATCTTAATCTACCCGTTTTGTAAGGTGTATTTGAGCAAGGTTCCACAGCCTTAGCACTTACTATTACTTGTCCATATTGTTCGACCCCTATCTATTACACGGACCCAATATAATATTTGTGGGGGCCTGAGTGTTGGGTTATAATTTTAAGAGTCTGGCTACTCTATATCTGCTCCATTTTGGATTTATGATTTTGGCTTATAAAATTTTTGAAGTTGTTGATGGGGACAAAGAAAATGGAGCTGTTAAGAACCCCAAATCTTCTTACTGTACACCCGTGCCTCAAGTTTAGCAATAGTCTTGTCTATACAAAATTTAGTCAAATTTTAAATCTGCTATATCTAACTACCTTTCATACTTTGTTTTACATGTTTGGGTTTCTAACTTGACTATGCAAATTTTTTAAGTACCTTGGAGAGAGGAAGTTTGTGACCATCAATTTACCTTCCTTTCGCATCAACATGCCACCTTGTATAGGACACACCAGAGGGAGTGGTGGATCACATGCTAGTAGTGACTAGAATGCAAGGGTGGAGGATGCCCAAACTCCACCACACACCAATTCTAAATGTAAAAAAGGTGACTCTAATGGTATTAAGTATGATCGCAAACCTCACGATCAACACGAAAAAGAAGATGAACATGAAGAACGATGTGAAGATGAATGTGAATGTAACGACCGCCACCAAACTAACAGCCAAATCATTACTAATTATTGTATAATAATCATAAGTAGTGGATTAACAAAAATCACTAAAAATTAAAACCATTTTGCAAAGAGATCCATATCCTGGAAAACTCTTAATGAAAGAACCAAAACTTTATATACATTAGGGTTCAGATTGTACATACACTATGGTATCTCATCTTGAGGATAACATATAATAGTTGCTTTGTCAAAACATTTACTAAAGCAACATAAAACCTCTAGGCATACAAGCAAAAACCTCAGATTGTTTATAAATCATTACGTACTAAATCCAAGGACCTGAGAGTACAGAGACAACACATAGGACTTCAATCTATAAGACATGACAGGAAATACACTCAATCTAAGATGTTACTACTGTCCCTACTATTGTTATTCTTCATCTAGAGAACGGTCTCTACCTCCTAATGCACGTACACCTAAAAAAATTGTGGATCCCATGGGGTGAGACAATTGTCCCAGCGAGAGATATAACTCTCTGCCAACAATGTTATTATCATAGTTAAATAGTATTAAACTGAGCAGAGGTTCTTTTATAATAATAAGCAAGGTTAATCACTGTGGATAATAAGATTAAAACATTCCTCTTCTCTTAAAGCATTGTAACTATCTATGATAGGGCAATAAATCATCTATTCACTTTATAAGGAATATAAAGAACATGTGTGACATTTACCTATCATACTATATCAACATCTCAAGCTTATCCTATGATACTTATTATCATGATATGACATCCATGAATCATTCTCATTTATATCTATTGGCCTCAACCAATTTGCTAGCCAGGTATGGGATTGTATCATTCATGTGAATACACATCATTGAATTATGTCCGGGCATTGGGCTTTGCCAATCCTGTGAAACTATTCCAAGTATTGGACTATTCCAATCATGTGAAACTATTCCAGGTATTGGACTATGACAATCCTATGTAATTATTCTAGGCATTGGGTTATCCCAATCCTGTGACATTATTCCAGGCATTGGGTTATCCCGATCCTGTGACATTATTCCATTTATTGGATTATGACAATCCTATGCAATTATTCCAGGCATTGGGTTATCCTAATCCTATGACATTATTCTAGGTATAGGATTATGCCAATCCTGTGCAATTATTCTAGGCATTGGGTTATCCTAATCCTATGCAATTATTCCATGTATTGGGTTATCCCAATCCTGTGACATTATTCCAGGTATTGGATTATGCCAATCCTATGCAATTATTCTAGGCATTGGGTTATCCCAATCCTGTGACATTATTCCATGCATTGGATTATGCCAATCCTGTGCAATTATTCCAGGTATTGGGTTATTACCAATCATGTGACATTATTCTAGGTATTGGGTTATTACCAATCCTCTTACGTTATTCTAGGTATTGGTTATTACGAATCCTGTGACATTATTCCATGTATTGGGTTATTACCAATCATGTGAGATTATTCCAGGAATTGGGTCATTACTAATCATGTGAGATTATTCCAGGTTTTGGATTATTACCAATCCTGTTACATTATTCCAGGTATTGGATAATGCCAATCCTGTGAGATAATTCCAGGCATTGGATTACTACCAATCATGTGAGATTATTCCAGGTATTAGGTTATTACCAATCCTATGAAATTATTCCAGGCATTGAGTTATTACCAATCTTGTGAGATTATTCTAGGTATTGAGTTATTACCAATCTTGTGACATTATTCCAGGTATTGGATTATGCCAATCTTGTGAGATTATTCCAGACATTGGGTTATTACCAATCCTGTGAGATTATTCCAGGTATTGGGTTATTACCAATCTTGTGACATTATTCTAGGTATTGGGTTATTACCAATCTTATGAAATTATTCCAGGTATTGTGTTATTTACAATCTTGTGACATTATTCCAGGTATTCGATTGTGCCAATCATATGAGATTATTCCAGGCATTGGGTTATTACCAATCCTGTGAGATTATTCTAGGTATTAGATTATTTTTTTTTGGTCAGTGAAAACTCGTGTTGCTTTTTTTGTATTTTTCAAAAGTGTATGTACAATGCATACTACCTACGAGAGGGTAGCGAAAAAAAGAGGAAACTAGCTATAAAAACTATGTACAAAAGAATAAGAACAGAAGAATAGGGGTGTAGCCTCAAGAAGAAGATATAAAAAAGATCCCGTCGCTTGGCACTTAAGGATTTGAGACTTCAACAACACTCGCCAACCAAATCCAGAGAGATATAACAGCAGATGCATCCACAAAAGAAGAAACAACCATCCCAAGAGTGAGATGGGAGCTAACATCATCAAAAGAAGCAAGCAGGCACCGACACCCAGGCAAAAAAGGAGATCTCAACCCAACAGGGAGCCAGCGTAAAACCTTCCAAGGCAAGGATCAGCAGAGCCATAACCAGAGAAAAAGAAACAGGGCTGAAGAAGCAAGCCGAACAGAAGAAACAAACCAACTCAACCATCGCTTCAAGCGAGAGGGGAGCAAATCAGCCATCTGCAAACAACGAGCCAACAGAAACAAAGGAATAGAGCCAAGCAAGTCCGACCAACCTCGCCCATTGCTGAAAGGAGAGAGGACAGCATACCTACAAAGAATAGCCAAGAAACCCACCAACAGAAGTAGCAAAAAGGCAATCCAGCAACAACATCTCCATAAATGCCAACTCAGCAACCAATCCAGAAAGTAACTGAACGAGCTTGCAACAACCATCTTCAGCAGGTCCAGAAAACAATCGTGCCAAAGCACCATCTTCATCAAAGCAACTCCTCAAGCCAAATAACAGAGATAGAACTTTTCCACTCAAAGCAGCAGCAAGCAAAACCAGCATGAAAAGAGAAAGAGCAAACGGATACCCAATCACCCAAACATCACAGCAGATAACGCCAAGCAGCATAACAGAAAAGCAAAAAAAAAGAGCAGACCGCCAAGAACAGGATAGCCACCCCCAAACCAACATAGCAGGACAACAACAGAAACAACACCTCCAAGAAAACAACTACCATCACAGCAGGACACCAAACCAACGAGAACCAGCCAAACAAACCACCCAACATCACCCAGAAAAAATAACGAACTCAGACTGAATAATCCTCCACAGAGTCTCCGATCTTCTACTAGACCCCGAATGGACTCTAGCATTTCTCTCTAACCAGGAGTGATAGAGGATGAGCTGGCTAATAGATTTAGCTTTCTGACCTTTTCGATTGACCAAATCCTCCCAAGACTTGGGATGTAAAACGAGAAGCCCCTCCTTCACAACATAGTTCCATAACGTAGTAACAAACTGACAATCAAAGCACACATGTTGCGAACTCTCATAATCCCTCCTACAAAGAAAGCACATGGAAGCAAGAGGAATCCCAATTCTTCTCAGATAATCAGACCTAGGTAACTTATTTCGCATAGCTTTCCACACATGGATTTTACAGTTAAAATGACATTTGCAGCTCCAAATCCAATCATACTTGGGATCAGCTACTCCTTTACTTCTGACACAATCCCAAATACTATTAAACGTGGTAGATTTGTTCTTGTTGAAAAGCCAGTAATCCTCAGAACTTAACTTGTCAATATTGAAACTACTAATAGCCTTCAGAATAATGTGAGAACACCTGGAATCTTTGATGCTCCACTACTTATCTTTGATGATAGTACTCAATAGGGAATCTTCAGGAAGTCCAGCTCTAACAATTAAGTTCTTATCAATCAAATCACACAACAACTTTCCTCCACACCAGGGGTCCTTCCAGAGTTTAAAAGAATGGCCCGAACCAATCTTAACATCAACAAACTGAATGAGCACATCCCTACTCCTTAAAAGAGAATTCAACATCCAAGAGTGATTGGAAGACACAACACAACTCCAAAAGGTCTCTTTTCTTAAATACTTCTCGCTAATCCACTTGACCCAAAGAGAATCTTTCTTCCTCGTGATGTCCCATGCATTTTGAACAAGACATGCCAGAGAAACCTCTTTGTATTTTCTAACACCCAAACCTCCTTCTTTCTTGGGCAGAGTCACAACATCCCAACTAACTAGGTGGATGTTTTTCTTATCTTCATATTGTCCCCACAAAAAATTACAAGTGAGCTTGTCAATTTCATCAAGAACAGAACAAGGAGTCGGAAACGACATCACCCAAAAAACATGAATAGCAGCTAAAGTTGACTTAACCAGCTCAACTCTGCCAGCTAACGAAAGAATTTTGCTCTTCCAACATTCTAATCTCTTCTTCACTTTATCAATCAGAATCTCGCAATGCTTCCTTCTCATCTTTCCAGAAAACAAGGGTAAACCCAAATATTTCGTGTCTTCAAGCTTTCCAGTGCCAATTTCCAAAATAGAAGAAATAACATCTCCATTAGTGGAATCCCCCAAAAACAAGTTACTCTTGCTGTGATTAATCCTTAGACCAGACATGTTTCCAAACTCATCAAGAAACTTCTTAATATGCATAGCGCACTCATTATTAGCTTTGGCAAATATCATCAAATCGTCGGCGAAAATAAGATGAGAACAAGACACCTTTTTCGATACAGAAATGGGAATAAACTCATCATTCTTGATGGATTTCTTTAACATTTCAGAAAAACCCTGCATGGCTATGACAAAGAGGTATGGAGCAATAGGATCTCCTTGCCTTACCCCATTTATAGGGAAAATAGGACTAGAGGGTTCCCCATTAACCAAGACCTGGTAGGATGTGGAATAGAAAATGTTTTCAATCCAACTAATTCATTTCAGAGGAAAGCCCATCTTCCACATAATATAAAAGATGTATTTCCAATCAACCGAATCATAAGCTTTAGACACGTCAGCTTGAATACACATCTTATCACAATTTTTCCTCTTAAAATCACATAAGATCTCATTAGTAAGCATAACAACATCCTTAAGGCTTCTTCCCGTGACAAACACACATTGATTAACATCAATAATAATAGGAAGCACCAGCTGAAGCCTATTAGCTAAAATTTTAGAAATGATCTTATAAAAGGCATTGCAAAGCGCAATGGGGCGCCAGTTAGTGATTAGAGAAGAATCTTGCCCTTTGGGGAGAAGAACAATATATGTCTTATTCGCTTCTTTAAGCATATTCCCATTCCTAAAAAACTAACAGACAACTTCATATACATCATCACCTATCACTCTCCAAGCATATTTATAGAAGTGACAGTTGAACCCATCCGGACCAGGACATTTGTCTACATTCATATTCTCAACCACCTCATCAACTTCCTTCCTTGACACTTTACTGATCAGCAAGCAACTCTGAGATTTAGAAATAATAGGGCCATCCCATTCATCCCCCCATACACTGCCTTTATCCAGCTTGCAAAATAGAGAATTGTAGAAAGTGAAAATAGTTGATTTCATTTCCTCTATATCTCTAGATATGTTCCCATTAATATTGAGATAATTCATCGTATTTCTCATTCTTCTAGTCTTCAAAGAGGCATAGAAAAATTTAGTATTCGAATTACCCTCTTGGAGCCATTGAACTCTGGATTTCTGCCTATAAAAGCTTTCTTCAATACTAGCAGCTTTCATCACTTCCTTCCTGAGAGAATTGGCTTCACTCCTGAGATTAATATCATTCGAATCAAGATCAGCCTTCCTTTGGGCAGTAAAAGCAGCATTCTTCAGCTGAGATAGATTATCATGAATATTACCGAAACATGATTTATTCCAAGACACCAAACGCTTCTTCAAGGCCTCAATTTTTCTATAAAATCTGAACATGGAAAACCCAACAACATCTAACTCCCAAGCATCCTTAAGCAGGCTAGCAAAATCTTTGTGAGTGGTCTAGGAATTAATGAACCTAAAAGGAGACTTCCCCTTTTTCACATCACCTAAAAATAAGGCATAATCTCCTATGATCACTCACCAAATCAGTAATGCACTCACCATGGAAGTTATCATATCTATCTTGAAACTCACCATTATACAAGATCTTATCAATCTTGGTTGCAATAAATTGATCCCCTTCCTGTTTATTATCCCAGGTATAAAAGGGACCACTCAGATCCATCTCAAACAACCCAGAATCCAGGACAAAACTATTAAACTCCTCCATAGATTTAACAGAAGGGGGAAGAATACCAATCCTTTTATTAGTTTTTCTCACATCATTAAAATATGCCATAATGATCCATGGGTGATGAAGACCATTGGCAAAGCTATCCAGATTTCTCCAAAGACTTGTTCTATCATAGTCATCATTATGTCCGTAGATGGCAGTGAGAAGAAAACTATCACTGTCTTTAACAACTCTGACATGAATGGCTTGATCACACTCATCGATCTTGAAAATAACACAAACATCGTCCTTCCATAAAATGAAAATTCTCCCCAGAACATGCGAATTCAGATTAGAAACCCATTTGTACTCACAAAATATTTACTCATCAGCTTCTTATCTTTCTTCTCTCTAATCTTCGTCTCAACAAGGATGACCACATCACAGTTGGCCCTCCTAATTACCTCTTGGACATTCAGGATCTTATTACTTATACCCCTGACATTCCAAGAGGTAATAGACAAGGATAGGCTCATTTGATAACTGGGGCTGTTGAACTGTCAGCCTCAGTTCTAGCAAAAGTCATGGAGAGTTCCTTAGGAGAAGGGATATAATCCAGTTGATCCAATCTGAGTCGGTTATCAACCTTTAAATTCAGTTGCCGTTTAGGTAGAATTTTGTAAGTACTGACCTTAGCAAACTTCACAGAAGCAGAAGAAGCCTGCGAAGACAGTTCACCATCTGGTGACACACTGGAAAACAACAGGACAGGAGCTGGAGTGGAGGGACCAGCAATTGGAGACAGCACACACAGGACATTATCAATACTCGTCATAGCGTCATCCTCTGAACTCATGCGTAAAAAACCAGCACCCTTACAGCTACTACTCCCTACCTCCTTAACGACAGAGCCAGAAGATTCAAACCCTTCATTCACCAGCTTAGAAAGAGCCTCATCTTCCACAATCACCTCAATCTGTAACGTACCCAACTTGTTTCTTTGAATCTCCTCATCCTCTTCAATTTCCTCTAATATATGTTCAGAACCAGCTTGTAAGTCCACAGTTGGCATAACAACAAACTCCTTGCGAGCAACATTATTCCTCACTTCCCAAACCTTCTTCAGAGCGTTTGACTTTGTAACTCCCTGTCTTTTTGCAGTAGTTTTAATCAAACAGTCATCATGACCATACTTCCCACAGTTATGGCACCTATACGGAACCCAGTCATACTCTATTTCAATCATATTTTCATCCCCCTCATCGCTTCTCAACATAATCTTTTCTGGAAATTTAGCATTACTGCTCATGACGACTTGGATCCTAGCTACATCCAAACGCTTCAGATTGAAAGTATCTTCATCCATCTTAACCGGGCGTCCCAGATACGAACCAATCTTGCTGAATGTTTTACTAACCCACAATTCCAACGGAAGGCTCCTAATATTGATCCATACCGGAATATCATCCAAGATCAGTTTCGTTTGAGAATCTCCAACTTTCCATTTCCTAAATATGACAGGTCTACCAGCTACTAGCTAGTCTCCAGTAAGCACAACATCTAGGTCTTCTTGATTTGCAAAATGGACAATGAAGAAGCCATCACCTCTGTCAAACACTTCGAAGTAATCTTTAGTAGTCCAGATATTATCAAAGTGGTTGCAGAGCAACGGGATAAATGGACGGAAGTCCACCACATATCCGAGCAAGCATCTGTTCCACCTCTCCGCATTCTCACTCGCCTCCTTCTTAGAGTAGATTAACTTCCCTTTGATAACCGAGACTTCAGTAACCTCCAGATCTAGGATGCTCCCGGAAACTTTTGGTCTCACACCTTCCCACCCAGTCGAAGCACAAGGAACCGTACATGGATCTTCCGTGCTGTTGAGACTATCCGATTCCTTACGCCTGAGATCACCTCGAGGAGGAGGCCGGAGAGGTTCCGTCTGTGATATTACAGGCGATCTTATAGTATAGGTATTGGGTTATTACCAATACTATGACATTATTCTAGGAACTGGGTTATTACCAATCATGTCCAACTCATCATTGAATACCACATCACCTTTACTAGGCATTGTACCTTGTCCAAGCCATCATACTTATTCACATCCTTTATGTAACACAAGTATTCCTCTTATCTCCTTTAAGTATATTCAAAACACTATAGACCTTATTTGGATATAAGCACAAAGCATGTATGAATAAGATTTCATTATTATTATTATTGTATCCATTTATTATTATTATTATTATGTTACTAAGTTTTCATTTCCTATTTTATTTTGAACATTATCATTTCTTACATGAGACTTTTATAAACATCTTGTACCTCTCACTAGGAAACAACTATTGTCCTGGCTCATAAGGCCCATTAAACATCTTATGACCTCTCACTAGGAAAAAAATAATCACATGGCTCACAAGGCCCATTAAACATCTTGTTACCTCTCACTAGGAAACAACTAATCACATGGCTCACAAGGCCCATTAAATATCTTGTTACCTCTCACTAGGAAACAACTACTATCATGGTTCACAATGCCCTTTAAACATCTTGTTATCTCTCACTAGGCAATAACTAATCACATGTCTCACAAGGCCCATTAAATGTCTTGTTACCTCTCACTAGGCAACAACTATCTCTAGGTCAAAATACCTATATAGTTGGTATTATATCAAACATCATAGCTCATGCTTATCTATGCTCCTTATCTCATGCTACCAGGATGGTTTCAATATGGTTAAGGTATCCCTTTATTAACCAATTGTAGTTTCAAATCATATCATTACCCTTCATTAGGGTTAAGGTTTCCCTTTTTAAGTCGACTAGGGTTTTCAAGTACTATCATCAAGAATCACAACCCTAATTCAGACTCCACACATAATAGGAGTATCAATGTATACTCATTCCATGAGTATTAAACAAGTATGAGTTTCTCTTTCATCCTTACTAGGATATTGATTTCACCATATTCCATTAGGTTGGCTCAATCCTTCTCTCAAGGTACATTGGCCTATATTTATCAAAATGCATTAAACCCTTCATGTTTTTAAGTAACATTTGACATGAAATACTACATGTATCACTTAATCAAGTGTATTGGATTGAAGTGCTTCCTCCATATCAGACAATGAGGTGTGTTCTTGCTACCCATATCACTTTAGAGGTGTATGTGTTCTTGCCATATCGGGTATGAGGTGTATGCTTGCTTACCATATCACCTTAGAGGTGTATGTGTGCTTACCATATCGGGTAAGAGGTGTATGCTTGCTTCCATATCACTTTAGAGGTGTATGTGTGCTTCACACCATATCAGGAAAAGAGGTGTGTTTGTGCTTTACACCATATTAGGCAAAGAGGTGTGTGTGCTTCACACCATATCGAGTAAGAGGTGTATGCTTGCTTACCATATCGGGTAAGAGGTGTGTGTGTGTGCTTCACACAATATCGGGCAAAGAGGTGTATGCTTGACCTCATATAGTCCAAGAGTTGTATACTACATAAACATATAGTGCAAGGAAGTATAAACTCATATCCATATTGTTTTAGTGGTGTAGGTGCATCACCATATCAGATTAGAGATGCTTGCTTATGTGCTTGAACCCGATATCACTTTATAAGGTGATACCATCATCTTCAAGTTATAGACCTTTGTTCTACTTGTTCTAGTTCATGTATAATAGTCCTAAGTTACTAATAGAGCTCATGGATTAATCAATTATGCAAGAAAATTCTATTTGAAAGTAAATCATTTAACTAAGGCAAGATTGATGATAAATAATAACATAATTGAGTTCAAGTTATATAACCCGTCTCAAGAGCAACTTCAAAGCTACAAGATCCAAATATTCACGTTCCCAAGGTTTAAGATGAGCTTATCAAAGGTCCATGACTTGAGATCCTCAGCCCAATGCACGATACCTCACCACTTGTGGCTGATATTTCTCACTTAGTGTCGATATCCTTCACTTGGTCGATATCACTTTGCAATGGGGGATATCACTTTGCTATGGGTGATACCAAGGATCTATGCAAGATACTCGTTCACCCTTGCATGATATCTAGACTCTATGAATGATATCTAAGATCAAGGGGGTGATAGATTTTGAAAAATTCCACTTATGGGTGAAAGGAAGGGTATATATACTTGAGGTTCATGAAAAAGTGTGTATATGAGGTGTCATCTTTTTAAGCGACTAGGTGCCACGTGTCCATGCATGGTTTACACTTGTAATTTCATGAACTAATATGTATATTGACATGCGAAACACTTGAGTATAATCTAGAGATGATATTTCGGCCATTAGTTATCTTGTTTGATAAGATATCTTATCTTTATCTTCATAAATTATGCAAACTGATACAACTTTTGCAAGGAGCACCTAACTTGTCATAGATCACCTCCTTGAGGTGCTTAGCTCATAATGGACAAGTAAAAGAGTTCAAAAACCAATATAGGATCCCCTTTATGAATCCTTGTCTGATAACGCACTCCCATATGGACTCTACAACCCGACACAAGCTCAATTTAGGGTTTCACATACAACAGTTTCTTGGTCTTTTTATCACCAAGAGTATCATACTCAAATATGATCCAAACATGGTGCCTAATGATTTATATCTCCTCTAAATGATACTAGGAGGTAGTAGCGACACTCTAGAGGTGTTAATTTGCATATCAACCCTACATTTTGGGTAAAATACAACTTGCACAAAAATTGGTACAGAAGGCACTGACATTATTCAAGCAAGTTCAAACTTGGATTTTAGGCTTTCCATAAGCCAGAAATTTGCATCATTCTCTCTCTTATGATCTAAAACTCATGAGGTATGTTTAAAATGTGACATATTGTAATACGACCCCTCATCTTGGGTAATTTGCATTTTGGTCCAAAACATGAGAACATTGCTCAAACATTATTCAAACATGACCACATGTGAAACATAAGTTTGTTACCTGATAATAAAACACTTTATATGATTATATTAAATTTATAAGAAACTTATTGAGCCAAAAAATAGGGTTAACTCATAACCCAGGTCAGGGTCATTACAATGAAGAACAATGTGAAGAAGATAGACAAGGAATGAAACCATCACAAAAATCGTCTCCACCGAGCAAGAAGAAATCAAAGGAACAACCGTGAGCATGAAGACCACAACCACAACAGTGAAAAAGACGATGAAGAATGTCTATCTCTCCATGATCTAGCTTCTATGAGGAATCTTGTTGCCATCCCAAGATTTAATGTGCCCAACTTCAAACTAAAAGCAATAGTCATACCATGATTCAAAACAAGTCCTTCGGGAGGAATTATAGATATGAGAACCCCTACCATCATCTTTATGCAGACATGAACATTTGCGACACCATCAAGAAGAGGGAAGCTCCACAAGAAGTGATACATTGTAAGGGTTTCAACTTTTCCTTAAGTGACAAAGCCCTGACATAGTATTGTTCTTTACCAAACAAGAAGATTAATGGTTGGGGATCCTTGAACGATGCTTTCATCACCAAGTTTTATCCCATGGAGAAAACCCTCAATAACTGGAAAAAGATAAAAAGATTCATGTAGGGGCCGAAGAAAACTTGTATGAAGTATGGGAACAAATTTAGAAGTACTAGAGGGACTACCTACATCACAGCTATTATAAGGGCCACCTAGTCACAACTTTCTACAAAAGTGTTACTTATGCCAAGAGAACTTCACTAAACACTACCGCATGGAGTGAATATCTAGGAAAAATAACACAGAAGACCATGAGGATTATAGATAACATGGCATCTCTATAGGTAGGAATGAACTTCAAAAATAGGAACAAATATTAAACAAGGAAGATGACATCCAAAGGACCCTCTATTGAATCAAAAGCTTTAGAAACTATCACCACCTTAATTTAGAAGTTTGCTACAGATGTAAAACAACTAAAGGACTCTATAAGCAAGGGTAGAAATCTATTGAGAAGGTTATGAAATGAGTGACATGCAACAAGGGAGGTCAAGGAATTGATAATTGCATCTACACACAACCAGAAGATAGTGAAGATAGCAATGAGGAGGATACTAAGAATATATTATATGCAAACTTTGAGAGGCCATACAACCCTTCTTTCAATTATAAAAATAAAGATGCAGTGGAAAATTCCCATCATCTGGGTGGAGCATCAAAACCGACACCTGGATTTGAAAAAAGAGGTGGACATACCTCATTTACCAAAATTACAAATCACCTGAAAAATCAAATTAACTACCAAAACCTGGGACTAGGCCAACACCAAAACAAGAATGCAAATTGGAAAAATCAAGATCAAAACCAAACAATGAACAATAACCATCCTGACATGACAACTGAACTATTTTATTTTGCAAAAAGGCCAGTTTTGGTGAATGATTAGCTGACTCAAAGTTCCATCACCAACTCAGGTGTTTTAACCACAATGTAGACAGAAGTGGTTGACATGCAAACACATAAAGACAAATTGACCAATAGTTAGCACAACTGTCTGAGCTCATTAGGAGCCCACAAGGAAAGATCCCCACTAACATTGAAACTGTTTAGATGGTCGTTCTCCTCTCATGAAAGGTTATAGAGAATTAACAAGAGGACAATCACCAAGAAGAAGATGTTATAGATGAACCACATAATAAACCAATCATAGTAGAAGAAGTACCCACTCAGAAGGATTCTTTCAAGAAGGACAAGGATAGGAAAAAAGGGAAAGAGAAGAAAACCACAAAATCAGAGAATTAAGACCTTACTGAGGAGGTATTTTCTAAAAGATATCCTTACTCCCCGAGGGTTTCTTTCCCTTACAAGTAAATCAAATCTCATCTCAAGAAAAGATATGAGAAGTTATGGAAGCTCTAAAAAAGCAACACGTAGATGTCCCATTCCTAGATGCTCATGAAAATATGCCTACCTATGCAAAGTTATTTAAGGATCTTATTACAAAAAGAAGAAGTTGAGATCATATTGAGACAGTACAACTAGCCAAAATTTCAAGTGCTTTTGTTCAAGCTACAATGCTCACAAAGAAAAGAGACCTAGAGGCAGTTACTATCCCTTTCAATCTTGGGGATAATGTGGAAAGAAATGGACTGACAGATATGGGAGTGAGCATTAGCCTTATGTCGCTAACTTGTTCCAAAATATTAGACTCACTAACATGGTAAAAATCAATATAAGGATTCAGTTAGTTGATTAGACCTTTAGAAAACTAGTGGGAGTAGTGGAGAATGTTTATATTTGTGTAGGATGATTCTTCATCCCATGTGACATTTTAAAAATTGATACAACTGAGGACCTGACATGTCCAATGATTTTTGAAAGACCTTTCCTACCCATCGGTAGAGCCCTAACTGACGTGGTAGTAGGGATCATTACTCTTCGTGTTGGAAATGACCATATCGATTTCCATGTCCAGGACTCTACGAGAAGGCCCTCTCTATTTGAGTCAGTTTACTTCATGGATAGCTATACCCAGTACTGTGAAGAAGTACAAGAAGACAACACCATTTTTTATCTGCTCATGAGAGATCTAAATAATGCACACCCCAGTGTGGAAGATCTT
Source organism: Alisma plantago-aquatica (assembly GCA_963693085.1). NCBI lineage: Eukaryota > Viridiplantae > Streptophyta > Magnoliopsida > Alismatales > Alismataceae > Alisma > Alisma plantago-aquatica. The sequence continues at coordinate 383,170,957 of OY856412.1, forward strand.
GAGGTAGTAGAAATTTAGGATTATCTAAACCAACCATAGGAACATTTCAGTGATGAAGAAGGTAGTATAGAAACAACAAAGTATACTTCACTAGAACAAACTCCAGAAGAAAAGGATGCACAAAAACAAAAATTAAAATAATTACCTGAAGTCTTGAAATACAAGTTTTTGGATGATGAGGAAAGGAATCCCATTATTATAAACTCCACTGTGATAGATTATCAAGAGGAAAAGTTGTTAGAGAAACTCAAGAAACACAAAAAGCCAATAGGATACTCAAAAGAGGATATTAATCTGAGTGCGACCCTCTGCATGCACTAAACCTGGAAGACATTACCAAGCCTTTAGCTCAACCACTGTGGAAATTGAATCAAATGCTCAAAGAAGTTTTCATGGAAGTAATCAATTTATGAGATGTCGAAATCATATATACCATAAGAGATAGCAATTGGGTTAGTCAAATTGATGTTGTATCCAAGAAAGGGGGGATGATTGTGTTAAAGGATGAGAATGGAGATGAAATGGTAGTGTGAACAGTCATAGGTTGGTATATGTGCATATTTTACTAAAAATAGAATGCTTCTTCAGGGAAAGACCATTTTCCTTTACCCTTTATTGACCAAGTGTTGGTAAGATTGGCACACCATTCATACTTTTTCTTTTTAGAAGGATATTTGGGATTTTACCAAGTGTCGATTAACTGAGATGATCAGGAGAATACCACCTTCACCAATATCTACGACACCTACACTTCCTAGAGAATGTCGTTTGGATTATGTAGTGCACCTGCAACCTCTCAAATGTGCATGATTTCCATGTTCTTAGATTTCCTAGAAGATATAATGGAAGTCTTCATTAATGATTTTTATATGTATGACACTAATTTATATAAGTGTCTCAAGAATTTATATCTAGTCTTACTATTCCAAGAGAAATGCCACAAAATCCTTTTGAAGGAGGAGCCAGACCGGCAGTAGTGATGCCACATTGACTGGCTAAGACTTGGCCATGCTAACACCAAGTTTTACCAATCTTATGTGAAAGAAAGACATCATTTCAACATAATCACAACTTTAAAGAGGAATTGGGTGTCTGTATCACTAGCACGGAGGATTTACAATAGCTTGTTTGTGAATTTTTCCATAAACTCATGACACAAAATGAGGCAACTAACCATGTCAGAACTCGTGGTTACATTGGCTCCTTCCCGAGAATCAACATTGCCACTCAATAGGATATGTCAACCATTCCCGCTATAGATAAGATCCATAGCATTGCTTTCAAGATGGTACCTTTGAAGGCATCGAGGCCAGATGATATTTACACATATTTCATTCAGACGCATGATCCAGGAGGTTTTCATATCAGGGGTGATCCCAACTTCTATTGTTGATTATAACATGGTTCTTAAACCCAAGGTGGACACTCCTCAAACTTGTGGAGATTTTTGACCCATCTCGATTAATAACGACTGCTTCAAACTAATTTCCAATGTCATTTCTGAACGAATCAAGCCTTATCTTGATAATTGGATTTCTCCTACCGAGTCAAGTTTTATTCCAGGCCGTCGCGTCAGTGACAACATCTTACTTGTCCAAGAAGTCATCCAATCCATGAAATGCAAAGCATTGAGAAAGAAAACTATATGTATTAAGCTAGATGTTGCAAAAGTGTTTCATAGGATGAATAGAGATTTCATCCATGACACCATCAAATGGATGGGCATGCCTGAAAGACTCTGTACGCTTATTGTGCAAATCATCAGCCAGGGTTCTACAACCATCTGTCGGGAGGGCAGCCCACTTCCTCCTTTCCAAACTACCCAAGGAGTGCGTCAAGGTGACCCGATCAGCCCATACATCTTTGTCATGTGTATGGAAAGGTTTAGCCAAGCTATCACTACTGCTATTGAGGAAGGTGATTGGGAACCTTTCATTGTGTCTAGAGGGGGTAACGAACTATCTCATGTGCTTTTTGCTAATTAAATTTTGCTTATGGAAGAAACATCCATCAAATAAGCAAGAGTTATTTCAAAAGTTCTAGAAACTTTTAGCAAAGCTTCAGGCCAGTTAATCTCAAAAGATAATTCGTGACATTTTTTCTCTGCCAGTACATCTCGCTCGGATACCCGTATCATAAGCAGAAAACATGGCCTCAAATGGACGGGGGATCTTGGTAAATATCTGAGTGTTCCCATCCTACACCATAGAGTGAACAAGGCAACCCATGGCCATCTAGTTTCCTCAATCCAAAAATGCCTCAATAGCTGGAGTGTGAAACATTAATATTTAGCATGTCACATAACCTTAGCTAAGTCCATGCTTCAAGCAATCCCAACCTATACAATGTAGACAGTCAATCTAGCACTGCAGTTATCCGATGATATTAACATACATATACAAAATTTTATATAGTCTGGATGTGGAGATAAATGAAGTATGTCCCTTGTGTCCTGGAGGAAGGTGTCCACTCACAAGGACTTTGGAGGTGTCGGTATTAAATATGCTCGGGACCAAATCACACCCTAATGTTGAAGAACATCTGGTCCTTCATGAATGAACCCACAAAGCTTTGGGTTAAGGTTATGAGAGATAAGTACATCTGTGGGAATTTGTTTGCTAATCACCCATCGTCGTCAGCTTGGAGTTTCATACGGAAACACATTGGGGATATCAAGCGACTCAACACTAAATTTGTAACATCCCAAGATTTAAGCGTGCTCAACTTGGAGTAGTACTAGGATGGGTGACCAGTCGGGAAGTTGACCCCGACTTGCGTGTGAGTGAGGACAAAGCGTGCAGTTAAGGATAGTGGTGGTCTGTGGGGCCAATCGTCATTCCTTAAACCTTGCTAGAGCCTTGGGTAGTGGGACCAGGTGTTACAAATGGTATCAGATCCATAACCCCTCCAGTAGGTGGGGCCCACATGGACATGGACATGGCATGTCAATCTTGAGCCGTGCGGTCTAGGCATGTAGGAAAGGGCTGTCCATGGTTGACGTAGCCACCCTTGCGATGGTATTCCGTGATCAAGAGCTGGGTGTCCATGCTCCATTGTGGGTCTACACTAAAATGGGGTCAGATTTTGAGGCCATATAGTTGAGCCTTGACGAGGACGTCAAGAGTCTAAGTGGGGAAGATTGTAACATCCCAGGATTTGAGGCCTCAGATAAAAAGATCTTATAAGGAATGATTGGACTACCCATATCACCAAGGTGCACCTCCTGTTCAGGGTGCCCATCTGTAAAGAACTGCATAGTTAAGTGTGCTCTGAGTAGTACTAGGATGGGTGACCAGTCGGGAAGTTGACCCCGACTTGCATGTGAGTGAGGAAAAAGTGCACAGTTAAGGCTAGTGGTGGTTCATGGGGCCAATTGTGTTGGCTAAATTGGACATTATTATCTCTTTGTTTTGATGATGACAAACATTTCATTCTTGTGGATCTAACGTGCTACTTGAGTGTTGCAGGAAGGTGGATGAAAAATACATGGAAGATCTATATGCTTCAAAATGTCTTAATTTCATGATTATAATCAAATGTAAACACTTATACAAGATATATAATGTACAAGTACTTAGACATCATGTAAATCAAGCGTTAGATCTATCCTAGCCATTCACAACACTTAGATAGGTCATCCCTATCAATAGTATCACAATTGCACACTCATACATACACTCAACACTTAGTTTAAAATATTGAAATAGGGTCAATCTCGGTCGACAAAATCCTTGACCCAGACACTCTCGGTCGACAAACTCTTCGACCGAGAAAGACCCAGGTAGCCGTTAGACATAGCAGACAAGGTAGTTGGCAGTTGGAGTAGAACGTTATACACACTTGCTCCAGACAGTCCCTCGGTCGACAAGTCCTCGACCGAGAAGGACTCTCGGTCGACAATTCTTCGACCGAGATGTGTTTTGTCTGCAACTTTCAGAGTTAATTAACTAGTCATTGCAAAAGCAACTAAAGTGTACCTAACGGCTAGTTAAGTACTTAGAACCCCCCTAGAAAGTGTCTAGAACGTCCTTAAGAACTTGTAAGTCATTCCTATAAATAGGACATGCCTTAGGACACATTAACACACAAGTGCAACACTTGAGCATACACTTGCAATTGGCTATTCATTCTTGTGAGCAATAGAGCAATTCCAACATTGGCTATCCATTCCCATTGCTCCAATTTCATGTCCTATAGGATAGCATCTCCTACCCACTGCACTTACACTTCTACATACATTGGTTAGGATATCAAAATGCCTGATATAGGAAATCAAGCCTTGTGCTACAAGTGGTATTGTAATTTCTATTTTTCCTTCTTGTTCCTTTTTATTCTTTGTACTCTTCTTGCTACTCCTAGGGTTGGAGGCTTCAGATTGGAGAGGGTTTGACTTCTTAGGTGGAGAAGGTTTTTCTCGGCAGAGAAGGAGATCTTTGGACTACTTCTAGAAGGTTGTTGCTACGGGAAGCTACTTTAAGAGGAAGGCTACTTCAAGGGGGAGCTTGAAGTTACTTCAAGAAGGCTGCTTCAAGGTTGGTGCAACTACTTCAAGGTGAAGATTGTCCAAAGGGTGTAGAAAGTATTGTGATTTTATGTAAATTCCTTGAGAGGTAATAAAATTAATACTTTCAAAATCCCGATTGGGTAAGCAACTGGATAGTGGATTGACTGCCTTAGTATTTGCTAAGGTTGGAACCACTCTAAACACCTTGTCTCCTTCTTATGATTTCAATGGTGGTTGTTTGAGTTAAATAATTATAAAATATTCATAAAACCCTATTCACCCCCCTCTAGTGGTTTTTCAAGTCGTCATTCCTGTAACCTTTCTAGAGCCTTAGGCAGTGGGCCCAGTCATTACAAAAGTCATAAATGACGGACACATCCCCAATGTATGACGTGACCGTCGGTGAGGGAACAAGGCCATTCGTGAATTTATTCCTAATTGTAGTATTCAAACTGAACTTCAAGATCTCACTGTCATCTCCATGGCCATCAATAGTGGCATTTGGGACTGTGACTTCATCCATGTCTACATACCACATGAGTGCTGAATAGGTATAGCATCTACCCTAGATCCAGTAGCATTTGCAAGCACTGATACATGGGCATGGCCCCTAGAAGTTATGGGACATTTGTCATTCAGATCAGCATATAGATGGATTAGGTGAAATAAAGAAGAGGAGATATTGGGGGAATGGAAAACAACCTGGACTTCCAAGTTGCCAGAGCGGGTGCATATCTTCCTATGGTTGCTTCAGCACAAAGCTCTATTGACAAATACCAAAAAATGACGTCTACACATTGAAGTAGATGAAATCTTTAGCATCTGCAACAGGCCCAGAGACAACCTCCCGGCTACAAGCATCCGGACAGCTATATCATATTGGCACATCTGGAACTCCAAATGTGAGTTCATCCACAAGTGTAAGCCCATGCGTGCAACCAACCAATATACATTCATCAAGAATCACACTGCAACAATTCCCAGCCTCCTGAATGAACCCACATGTAAAAGGCTAAACACCCACCCTCCAGTCTGAGGTCTATCACAACAAAGTCATTACATATTTGCAGATGTTGCCTTCAACCCCCAAACTACTAACACCGTAGTAGGGATTCATGTCTTCAGTGTTGATGGTACATCCCTACTAGGCAAAAGAGTTTGTATTATGGCATCCTCAGTTCTAGAGGCAGAGTTACATGCATGCCTTCTTGAGATGCAAACATGCTAGGAGATGAAGTGGACCTCAGTGTACATCTTCTCGAACTCAAAGCAGGCTATATCAATCCTCACCAATAGTCAGACGACCCCAGCTAAATTCAAACCACATGCTCATTTGGCAAGTATCATACATGTGGGTGATACTTCCATCGGGATGCATCATGTGCCACACACATGGAACACCTTAGTAGATGTGATTGCGAAAAGGACCCCTCCTTATGGAAATTCATGTACCATTCATTATGTTATGCCTTCTTGGCTCACAACCATCAGGATGGTAGATGTAAACACTTTGTTATCCGTACTAGAGAGCAGAATAAATAATAATTGATCTCTAGTTTTCCCCCCAAAAAAAACACATGCATCAAACTCCCCTAAGGTTAAATGTTACTTGTCCTTGAGCAACTCTTTTAGATTTGTTTGACAAGAGTCATCATAAGGACATAACGCATACATTCCTTTCTTAATCAAATCCACCTATTGATCCCTAAACCGGCCTTCACTGACCATTAAATCGATAACTACTTTAAAGTGACCAAAAACTTTTATAAAAGATGTCCACCTTAAGTCAATGACACTATCAAGAAAGTAGTTAACATCATAATTACTCAGACATTCGCTCGGTGTATTGTGTGATTCCTACACTAAATTGTTCTTTCCTAACTACCAACGATTTGGAAGTAGATCTCTATATAAGCATGAATGATGAGATAAATCATTAGAGTGACCTACCAATAACAACAATTAATGGTTCAAGATGGGTGGCAAATGAAAATTCACAAGTACATCCAACCTATTTCTACATAGAGAATAATGAACCTAAATGGATGAAAAGAATGCCATGCATGAATCCAAATGCCTCAAAATTTCTTCTTTTTTTGAAATGATGCATGTATGAACTAGTTGAGATTGTTTGAAAACTTAGAAGCATGCATATGTGGATTAAATCATCACTAAAACAATCACACATGATTCACTTTCCCCTTATTTCTTTTAAAACAAAATTCAAAATGCTATGTTTTATGCTTCTTGCCTTTATAATTCTTCTCCTTCATTTTTTTTCTTTTCTTATTTTCTTAGGGTATATCCCTGCACTTTAGCTTCATAACTCCAAATTAAAATCCACATGTTCAGGAAATTATGCATGTATACAACTGCATGAACTGTGTTATGCAAGCTAAGATGGTCACTACAATTAATGCATACAAATGGAATGTTTTTCTTTCTTTTTCTAATGCAAGAAAACTAACTAATATGTTCCTATCGGCCATGCAATGTAATAAAGGAAAATAGATTGGAGTACTCATAAATTTTTTAGTGGTGAGTAGCAAATGAATGGAAAAGAAATGGAATCATACAACTAAGAGACAATGCGTTTCTTTATATTATGATGGAACTCTTAATTGACATGTGTTCAGGGTGATCTAAAGGTTTATTTCTTATATTTTCATTTAAGATCTCCTTATGGTTTGGTTAGTTTAGGCTCAACATCTTCATCATTCACATTCCTGAGTTGATTTAGACTTTCATGTATGTCCTATGTCCTAATGCTAACTAGTCCAAACACATCCTCCAGTGGTGTTAGAGAAAGATTTAATAGTTTAAGAGTTTAAGGATATGACCATTTTCATGCAACAACATAGAGAGTACAATCTATTTGAAAATAAAACCATGCATTTACTACTCCACAATTACACTAGATAGACGTGGATCATACACTTGCACAATTAAAAATAAAACAAACAAGTAAAGATAAAAATAATAAAAACAAAGATAGAATGTTATTCCAGCACCCCCCCAATCTTGAATATGACTATGGCCACATTGTCAATACTCCCACCCAAGAGGTGGAATAGTGGTACCAAGGCTCAGAATGGAAGAGCTGGCATGTTGGGGTCGTTTGGAGGGAACATCCCCTAGAATGAGAGGTTTGTAGGCGACATAGGTGGCGGTTGTGGGTACTCCCTGAAGTATCCACAGTTCATGTAGTTGTCGAAGAAAGGCTGCTAGTACTGCTCCATGTGCTTCAAGCACATGTAAACATTCTCTTGGTTGGCCAAGATAAGGCATTCATTCTCATAAATTGCCTGCTAGTTATGATACAACCTTCCTTAAATATACTACATGCCGACCATCGTCGCCTGATGTTGTTGTTGTCCTGTCTAGATCTCCTACAACATGGTATACATACCCACCATATTGTACGGGCCTTGCTCCTCCTAGAAAGTATGTGGGGTCGAGGAAGTTGAGGCAGTGTATGTGCGGGCCCATTTGCGTAGGACCTCTTTCCTAGTCATGGGGATGGTGTGCTCCACCTCCTCAACATCGTCATCATTGTCAACGTTGTGCTCCTTGTCGTCTCCCTGAGCTGCTGCCCTGGGTGGATCTTCTTCTTCTCCCACATTCAGTGGCCACCTCAGATGATTAACCCCGTGTAGGTTAAAGATAGGGTCAAGAAGGTTCCTCTCCTGAAATATTCCTCAGTGGGTGCAATGCACATAGAGCACATTGTGGTGGTATTGAAGAAGATGTGCCTCGCAGAAGTGAAGGAGGTTCAGCTTTGTTGTATCCTCCAATGGTTCGAGGGTGGATGAATCAAGGCACAAATGGAGAGAAATAGGGATGATGAGACCCCTAAATAAAATTGGCACCTTCCTTGTCACATTGTGCCTCAAATAAGTCATATGGAGCAGAATGAAATCTCTAAAATTAACAACCTCCCCCTCTAGTATCCTATAGATAAAGTATAGGTACGCCTTTTGGACCTTCCATTGAGTTTGACTGGATTGAGCAAAAATAGTGTTGGTGTAGAGACAATGAAGGATACGAGAAAAAGGATGCTCAATATCTGTAACAAAACTAATGTGCCAGTTTATACGGAATCCCACCGACACCTCACTCAACTACTCCCAGACCAACTCGTAGTCAAAGTCAGATGGAGCTGAGCATTTGAGATGTGAGCTCAATTGAAGATATGGTTGAAGGCCCTCATCATGATTTTTTTGATGAGGCAAAAGTAGACCTTGCCTTCCCGCCATTCACCTCGTACATTCTTCTTGGGGTTGACGAGAATGTCAAGAAATGCCAAGAACTCTAGGACGAGATCTGGGTTGGTCTGCCAGTCACTTAAGAAAGGATTATCTCCCTCCATTTCTTACTTCTAACATACCCAACGCATGTTGTCAGTAAAGCCCGCACTCTTGATCAATGTGTGATCGACATATCTTGTTGGGATGATCTGTCTTGTCTGCAAATCCTCATAGAGCTTCCTTATCTCTAAGGATGGGCATTGAATGCAGGTTGGATGGGGGACCGACTCACCCTATAGAGGAACAAATCCTCTCCTAGGAGCCATGTTGTTGATGCAAGAAGGAGGTTAAGAAAATGGAAGCTTGGGGAAGACCATTAGCGCATGGGGTAGCCTTGCTCTGGAATGTAGTAGGAGTGGATGTTGAGGGTGTGAAAAAAATGTCTCCACCCCTCATTATATAGATGAATGCGGTAGAGTCGGTAACATTGTTCTGAAAAGCGGTAATCGGTGTACGGGAGGAGAGGGTACCGAATAAAGTATATACGCTATGCGGGAGTATAAGCGGGAGAATATTCGGTTTTAATCGGTTTTGATTTTATTTAATATTAACCATAAAGATATGTAAATTATATATTGACCATATAATAATGACAATGATAAGTAATTATAAACATTTATAATTACTAGACTAATATTGCATTCATAAGTAGTTAGAAACATTGATGAAATTAAAGAAGAACACTTTGATAAGTAATTACAAACATTGATAAGTCATAGACTAATATCACATTAATAAGTAATTAGAAACGTTGATAAGAAATAGACTAATATTGCATTAATAAGTAATTAGAAACATTGATAAGTCATAAACTAATATTGCATTTATAAGTAATTAGAAACATTGATAAGTGATAAGACTAATATTGCATTAATAAGTAACTTGAAACATTGATGAAATTAGGGAAAAAACATTGATAAGTAATTAGAAACATTGATAAGCATAGACTAATATTGCATTAAGAAGTAATTAGAAACATTGATGAAATTAAAGAAGAAAACATCAACAGTAAGGATCAGTTCAATAAACACTAACTATAAACTTATAGAGAAAAAATGAGGAGAAGACCAAATATGTAAATTGGAAGAAGAGAATGTAATTGTAATGACCAATAGTAGTATTAGAAAAAATTAATGTAAAAAAAATTATTACTAGCATTTGATTTTGAAAATCGCCGATTAATTGGCCGATTATTCCCCCAATCGGCCGATTAATCGGTCATGGACCGATTATAGGCTGATTATTCATAATCGGAGCGGTAGATCCCCAAAAAGGAATATTCGATCGATTATTCGGCCTAAGCGTCCGATTTTCTAAATAGTGGTCAGTAGTACCGACTTTTTGAGTCGGTGGTACCGAGTTGGCTAGCATAATCAATGGTCGGTTGCTACGATGGCTTACGATTAGCTGATGTACATGGTGCAAATCGCCCTGAGTCATTGGTACCAACAACAAGTTGGTAGTACCGACTTGTGTCGCAGACCACTGACACCGACCGTTCGATGAAGCGTGTCATGGCTGTTATATTACGAACACCTAGATTACTGATATGGCAAGTTGGTAGTACCAACTTAAGAGTTGGTAGTACCGAGTGGTGGTATTTGTTGGTGCTTTCAAATTTGTGGACTCGGTATACCAAACTTGGGCACATCCAAAAGTCAATAGTATCGATAGAAAAAGTTAGTGTTACCGAGTCCTTATAAGTGAGCCATCAAAAGATCTTTAGAGACTTGGTGGTACCGACCATTGGAGTCAGTGGGACCAAGTTTGTGTTGTTGTTATGGACAACACGTTGAACTCATTTTGGTGCCACCGACTGATAAACTCAGTGGTACCGACTTTAAATCCATGCACACTCCAAATACAAGTTAAGGTACCATTTTTATAAAAGTTGAATTAAAGTGACAACTAAAAAGGAAAAGTGAACATAAAAGAAAAGAAAATAAAGATTGGGTTACCTTGCAACAAGTATCATTATTTAATGTCCTAGACTAGATGGTCTATAAAGCAAGAATCTATGGAACGGTGCAAAGTTGCACCTCCTCTATCTGTGTCTCTACTTCTCCTCCAAAATAGTGCTTTAATCTATGGCTATTTACAAGGAACAACCAGTTCCCATCTACAATGTTCACAAAACTATGGGGAAAGACTTTTTCAATCACAAACGATCCACTCCACTTGAACTTTAGCTTGCCCAGATGCAACCTAAGCCTATAATTGAAAAGGAGGACTTTCTGACCTGGGAGAAACACCCAATTTAGAATGTGTCTATCATGAATTTTCTTAGTCCTTTCCTTATATATCCTAGAGCTTTCATAAGAATCCATACTAAGAACATCTAATTCATTAAGCTCCAAAAGCCTCTTACTACCCACTTCATCTATGTTGAAATTCAGCTTCTTCAAGGCCCATTTAGCCTTATGCTCAAGCTCTACGGGTAAATGGCATGAACGACCATAGACCAGCCTAAAAGGTGTTTTTCCTATTGAGGTTTTGTAGGCTATTCTGTAAGCCCAGAGAGCATCACCTAGCACATAGCTCCAATTCATCCTATTGGTTTAGACCATCCTTTTCAAGATTTTATTCACCTCTCTATTGGACACCTTAACCTATCCTTAAGTTTGTGGGTGATAAGGAGTACCGATTCGATGTCTTACCCCATATTTGTTCAGTAGAGCTCCAAACTACCTATTAGTGAAATGGGAACCACCATCACTAATAATTAGGTGGGGGACACCAAACCTACAAAAAATGTATTCCTTCATAAACTTGCACTCTACCTGTGCATCATTGGTGCGGTTTGGAATTGCTTCCACCCACTTAGACACATAGTCAACTTCAACTAATATATAAAGATTAGAATTAAACAACACAAATGGGCCCATTAAATCTACACCCCAAACATCAAAAACTTCAACTTCTTGAAACACATTCAAGAGCATCTCATGTCTCTTAGAGATATTACCTACACATTGACATGTGTCACAACAAAAAACAAAGTTTTGAGCATCCTTAAACAGAGTAAGCCAATAAAACCCACTCTCTATGACTTTAGACGCAGTCCAAGACGTCGCACGGTGTCCACTTGTGGGTAGAGAATGAAAATGTGAAAAGATGGTTTGTACCTCACATTTGGGTACACATCTTCTTAACAACCCATCCCTACAATGCTTAAGCATAATTAGGTCATCCCAAATATAAAACTTCAATGAGTGGAAAAATCATTTTTTCTCTTGATAGCCCCCATCTACAGGCAATTCCTTACAAGTTAGGTAATTAATAATTTCTGTAAAGCAAAGATCATTAGTTTTAATTGCAAATAATTTATCATCTGAGAATTCCTCAATAATGGGAATGGCTATATCTTTTCCGTCTACCCTTTTTGACCTAGATAAATGATCGGATACAACATTCTCGACCCCTGCCTTGTCTCTAATCTCAATGTAAAATACCTAAAGAAAAATAATCCACCTAATCAATCTGGGTTTGGCGTCTTTCTTTTATAACAAGTACTTGATGGTAGCATGGTCAATCCAAACTATCACTGTAGCCCCAACTAGGCATTGGCGGAATTTTTCAAAAGCAAACACTACCACAAACAATTCTTTTTAGGTAGTGGTGTAATTCAAATACACATCATTCAAAGTCCTTGACGCATAATATATGACAGTTGGAGTCTTATCTCTGTGTTGACCCAACACATCTCCTACCACATATTCGGATGCATCACGCTTCATCTCATAGGGAATGCTCTAGTCATGAGCCTGCACAATAGGTGCGAAGATCAATTTTTCTTTAAGGATTTCAAAAGCTTTTAAACAATGCTCATCAAAGGAAGACTCAAAATCTTTCTCTAAAAGTTTAGGCAATGGTTTGGAAATTTTTGAGAAATCCTTAATAAGATGGTGGTAGAATCCAGCATGTCCTTAAAAGCTCCTCACTCCTTTCACTTATGTCGACGGAGGTTGTGGAGATGACTTCAATCTTTACTGGATCCACTTCCTTTCCCTTATTAGAAACCTTATCTTTAACAACAATCCCTTCACTTATCATCATGTGACACTTCTCCCAATATGGAATGAGGTGATTGTCCTCACATCTCTGTAGCACCCTATTAAGGTTATATAGACAATCATTGAAAGATTCCCCATACATAGAAAAATCATCCATAAAATCCTTTAAGCACCACTCTACCATGTCAGTAAAAATGGTGAGCATACAATGTTGGAATGTAGCAGAGGCATTACAAAGACCAAAATGCATCATTCAATATGTGAACGTGCCATAAGGGTAGGTGAAAGTGGATTTCTCCTAATCCTAAGGATCTATGGATTTTGATTACACCCAAAATACCCATGAAGAAAGGAAAAGTGCAAACAGCCAGCTAATAATTCCAAGATCTGATCAATAAAGGGTAAAAGGAAATGATCTTTAAGACTAGCTGCATTTAAATGGTGATAATCTATGCACACTTTCCATCTTGTCACTAGTCTAGTGGAAATCAATTCATTAGTTGCATTAGTAGTGATCATGATCCTCCCTTTCTTAGGAAGTACATGGGTGGGACTAATCCACATTTAATTAGAGTTTCTGTAGATTATACCTGTCGACAATAGCTTGATGACTTCCTTCTTCATCGCCTCAGTCATAATCGAATTGAGATGCCTCTGAGGTGGGACGATTGCCTTGGGTCCTTCTTCAAGTTGGGTCTTGTGTTGGCACAAGGTTGGAGAGATCCCTTTAATGTAATCTATGGACCACCCAAATGCAACTCGATGGTTTTTCAACACGGTGAGTAGCTTTCCTTCCTCTTCACCACTCAAAGAAGATGATATAATCACTGGGAGATTTTCTTCTACAGCTAAGAAGACATACTTCTGGTGCAGTTGTAATGGCTTCAGCTCCAAGTCTGGCAGGCTCAATAGAGATGGGACCAATGGTAAGGATGATGGTCCAAGGTGTTCAAAGCGCCTTGCATAGTAGAAAGGAATTGCCTTCAACATTAAAACACACTCCTCTATATGGTTGTTGCAAATGTTTTCATCCATTATGTTTATCAGTCACACTTCTAAGGGTATCTTGGGTGATGAATTTATCATAGAATCAACTACAACTTCTTCTTCAACATCAGGGTCATATTCCTCTCCCTCATTGGTCGGGTAGTGCATTTCTTGTGTCAGTGACATCACCTTTGTATTTTCCAGGTTATCCACCACTAGAGTACCTCTTTATACTTTAGTCATAACATGGGCCATATCCTGGAACGACTTTCCTAGAAATAGAGAAAACTTGCTATCCATGTGCTGAAGCATGTTGCATTCCACCTTATCTCACATGGCTTGAGAGTGCTCTAGCATCTTGATCTCGAACATGTCATCTTGGATTCCCATAATCATACATCCTCTGCCCATCTCAAGTATCATGTCTGTAGTGGCTTGAAATGGTCTTCCTAGTAGAATCTCTTTGCCATGGTCGTCCTACATTTCCATCACAACAAAATCCGTAGGAAAGATGAATCTATCCACCTTCACTAGGATATCCTTGCATATATCATATGGCTTAAACATTGAGTTGTCTACCAATGGGATTGTCATGTTTCTCTTCTTGGATTCCTTAAGTCCGAGCTTCTTAAAGCTAGATAGAGGCATCGGATTTATAATTGCCCATGAATCACATTAAGCCTCTCCAAATATTGTCTTGCCTATGAAGCATGTGATATTGAACCATCCTGGATCTTGTCTTTTAGGAGGTAGTGTCCCAAGGATGAAGGCACTTACTTCCTCTTTTAGAACCATGACATCAGACTCTGGTATCTTTCTCTTCTTTGTAATTACATCCTTCAAAAACTTCCCATAGGAAGGTACCTGATCAATAGCGTCTATCAAGGGAATGTTCACAGATAACATATGAAAATTGTCTAGAATTTTCTTGAACTGTCTATCCATCTTGGTCACTTTCAAACTATTTGGAAAGGGCACAGGAACTACAGGTTCCCTCTGGTGAGGTGGGATATAAGCTTGAGTTTTATTACCCCCAACCTCATCAACTTGCTCCTCTGTCATCTTCTCATAGTCTAGTTCTTCAACATCCACTAGTATAGTTTGAATTGTAGCTCTTTCAGTAACTCCCCTATGTGATGCATCAGTAGTTTCTTGCCACTGCGTAGTAGAACAACCTTTACATGTTGATTCCCGGAATGTACATTGGTGTTCGTCGAAAATCCTTATTGAGTTGGTTGCTTTAATTCACTCACATCTTCCTCTATCTGAGAGATGTGTGTCTCTATGTAGCAAATATGTGCCACTTTATTTTGAGGATCCTTTTGAGATTGTGCAATCTGTAGCCCATTCTGACTCAACAGCTTACTAACATTTCTTCAATCTTTTCAATTTTCTACTGCTCTGGTTGATACTACGCTTGGTCACCATACTTCTATGGCTTAGAATGCTGCTTTTGTGCCTATGATGGATCCTATTAGAAGTTGTTAGGATCCTTCCAAGAACATTTGGGGTCTTTCTTCCAAGAATAATCATTGTTCTTGTATTGCCCCTGATACACATACTTGCACTCTTTTTCTTCTTCCTCAATAGGTAATCTATCTGTAGTACATAGCTAGTTAGAAATGAGACTGTTGGGTGTTAGGGGAGGCAGAGATGGCAGCGGAAACAAAAACAATTCTCCCCAAACCTAGAACCCAAAGCGATCTCGTCAACATTTATATGGTAGGAAGGATGGTTTGTAGAGGCGTACTTTGTCCTGAGGCTTGCCCGGTGATGTTACCTTGTGGCTAGCGCGGTCTTCACCTCTGCTCATGGATGACATCTGTGCATCTCCTGGTCACACTCGGACTGACAGATTGACAACTATCGTCTGAGCAGTAGAAATCTCCTGCCTATGTAGTAGTCCACACGAACCATCGAGAACTCCAGTCGTCCTATCCTATAGGACACTGGAAGGAGTAGTCCCCTTCTGTCGGCATACTAGTCACCGACGTGCTCTCCCGCAACTAGTTGCTATCCTACTATTATCTTTCCCGTGTTGTTCCTCCCTGGATGGGTAGAACTTGCTTCGGCTCTCTCTATTACCACAACCAGAGAGGACAACTTTGCAGAGCAACTGATGTTGTCTGAGACATGTTCTTGGAGAAGCCCCCAGTACCCCTCTATATATAGGAGGGGTTAGGGTCAGGGTTCTCAGCCGTGGGTGATGCGAGACTAAAGTGAGAGTAGAAGGGCCTAGAATTTCCACAATTGATACACTACGGTAGGTGAAGCAGTCATTTCACAAACGAACCGATCATTTGGGGACTGAATTGATCGATTCATCACATGAATCGGCCAGTTGGGGAGGTGAGTCGATCAGTTTATTCATGAATATCATATATTGATTCATTCATGCATGTGCATGCCTTTCTCAGTCCTACTCATCAAGTGGATGTGGACATCAAACTCCCTCAGGAGGGACAAATCTCATATCTATCACTCACTCCTCAAAAAGCCCATGTGTCAAAGTCACCCAATCATCACATTTATAACAATCTATATTTTAGGACTACGTTTGATGATGTTAATGTATACCCAACGACATGTGTTGAGTGGAGTGATTCAGGTCAAAGAATCACACTCACCACCATCATTGTGAGAGCTAACTGTGACTTCCAAGTCATGGTTCCATGTGTCACTCTCACCGTGGGTATGTCTGATACACTTGTTCTCTAACAAGTACCTATGTGTTTGGTTCACCATATCATGACTAATAAGACTTTGTCATCAACCAACACACAATCTAGTCTTTAGTGCTACTGATGTCTATGGTTATTTCCACAATAACAACCGACTAGGGACAAAACTGAGAATGTACACACTCTTAACATTTGCATGGTCTTATCGTTCAACTCACATACTTGAAAGCATGCTTCATTGAGTATTGTCATTCTCTAGACATCTATCATGTTATACTATCATCTAAAAATAGTTAAAACATATAGATTGAAATTGCCTTTTATATTATTCAAATCATTTGCAAAGTATCCCACTACAATTATCATATGACTTGCTCTATGGGCATACATACCAATAGACTCCCACTTGCACTTAGAGCTAATCACCTAGGAACCTCATTCCTTGTGACCTATCTTGATTTTCATGCTTCCGCTATGAAAGTGCCTTCATCAGTGGATCAACAATGTTGTCTTCAGTTGGTACCCTATAAATCTTCACATCTGCTCGCTGTACGATCTATCATATGAGATGAAAGCACTGCAGTATGTGTTTGGACCGCTGATGTGATCTAGGCTCCTTAGCTTGAGAAATATCTCCATTATTGTCACAATAAAGCTCAATTGCATCACAGCTGCTGGGAACTACACCATGTTCAGAGATGAACTTCCTGATCCACACAGCCTCCTTTGTCGCATGCCTAGCAGCAATATACTTGGCCTATGTAGTAGAATCGGCAACTGTCTCTTGCTTTGAACTCTTCTAGATCACAACTCCATTGTTTAGGAAAAATACAAATCCTGACTGTGATCTATAATCATCTTTTTTGATTTGGAATCTTGCATCAGTGTAACCCCTTACAACCAGTTCTTCCTCTCCGTCGTACACAAGAAAATGATCCTTAGTCTTTCGTAAGTACTTCAGGATGTTCTTCATGGATGTCCAGTGAGCATCCCTGGGATCTGACTGGTACATGCTCATCATGCTAAGGGAATATGAGACATCTGGGTGTGTGCACAACATAGCCTACATGATGGATCCAATGGCTGATGCATATGGGATCCCATTCATACGCTCCCTCACTTCACAATATCGGGAACACTGAGCTCTAGAGATGGTAACTCCATGGAGCACGGGGATGTTTCCTCTCTTTTAGTTCTCCATGCTGAATCACTTCAACACCTTGTCAATGTACGTGCTCTGACTTAGTCCGAGAAGCCTTCTAGATCTATCTATATAGATCTTAATTCCTAGAATGTAGGATGCTTCTCCCAATTCCTTCATTGAGAAAGTACTCTCAAGCCAAGTCTTTACCTTCTCTAAGGCTAAGACATCATTCCCCATCAATAGTATGTCATCCACATACAATATGAGGACTGTGGTCGTGCTCCCACTAACCTTCTTGTACACACAAAGTTCATCTTCATTTTGATTAAAGCCAAAAAATTTAACTTCCTCATAAAATCTAAGATTCCAACTCTGAGACGCTTGCTTCAATCCATAGATTGAACTTTGTATCTTACAAACTTTATTGGCATTCTTTGGATCTACAAAACCTTCAGCTTGTGTCATGTACACTTCCTCCAGAATATCCCCATTAAGGAATGGGGTTTTAACATCCATCTGTCAAATCTCATAGTCATAGTAGGCCGCAATAGCAAGCATGATCCTGATGGACTTAATCATGGAAACTGGAGAAAAGGTTTTGTCATAGTCAACGCCATGAACTTGTCTAAAACCCTTCGCAACCAATCTGCCTTTATAAGTCTGCACATTTCCATCCATGTCGGTCTTCTTCTTGAAGACCCAATTGCACCCTATGGGTCTACCCCTTTGGGTGGTTCCACCAAAGTCCATACTTTGTTGCAATACATGGATTCCATCTTAGATCTCATGGCCTCCATCCATTTCTCAGAATATGTTCCCCCCATAGCCTCTAGATAGGTAGTTGGATCATCATCCATGATCAACTCACCGCCTTCCTAAGTTACAAGGTATCCAAACCTCTCAGGCTCAAGGCGTGTCCTACTAGATCTATGAGGTCCTTGTGTTACTTGAGGAGACTGAGATTTCACAACACCTTGTGAATCTCTATGTTCCTCTTGTACATCTACTGGTTCAATGTTTTCTTATTGGGCTTGAACCCCTTCAAGATCTATTTTCCTCCCACTAATTCCTTTGGAAATAAATTCCTTCTCTAGGAACACAACATCCTTGGAAACAAACACTTTGTTGTAAGTTGGGTGGTATAAGTAATATCCCTTGGTCTCCTTAGGATATCTAACAAAATAACATTTATCAGATCTAGGGCCTAGCTTGTCAGGAAACATTTTCTTGACATATGCCTCACATCCCAAAATCCTCATAAAAGACATATTTGGAAGCTTCCCAGTCCATATGTCATATGGTGTCTTTTGAACTAATTTAGATGGTACGCGGTTAAGTGTAAATGCAGTGGTTTCAAGAGCATAACCCCAGAAAAGAGTTGGAAGATCAATAAAACTCATCATAGACCGCACCATATCTAGTAAAGTGTGATTCCTTCTTTCAGATACACCATTATGTTGTGGTGTTCCTGGCGGAGTACATTGTGATACGATACCATGTGCTCATAGAAGATCTTCAAACTCTCGACTTAAGTATTCCCCACCTCGATCGAATCGATGTTCCTTAATACTTTTCCAAGTTGGTTATGTACTTCATTCATGAAATCCTTGGACTTTTCAAGGGTTTTTGACTTATGTTTTATCAGGTACACATAGCCATACCTACTAAAGTCATCAGTGAAGTTAATGAAGTACTAATACCCACCTCTGGCATTAGTTCTAAAAGGCCCACATACATCAGTATGTACGAGTCCTAATAAATCACTAGATCTCTCACCTTTACCTGAAAAGGGAGTCTTGGCCATCTTGCCCAACAACAAGATTCTCATGTATCTATTGATTCATAATCAAAGAAGTCATGATAACCATCTTTATGGAGTCTAGAAATGTGTTTCTCATTTATGTGCCCTAGATGACAATGCCAAATATATGTTTTGTTTGAGTCGTTGGGTTTTTGCCTTTTGGTGTTCACATTGTAAACACTTGTCTCTAAATCTATCAAGTATAGACCATAAGACATTGGGGCACTGCCATAAAAGACCCATCTTTAGAAATGGAACACTCTCCATTCTTAATAAGAAATTCAAAACCATCCTTGTCCAAACAAGAAACGAAAATAATATTCCTATCTATGGTAGGTACATAATAGCAGTTCTTCAACTCTATTATTAGCCCACTAGGTAGAGATAACTCATAGGTTCCTACAACATTGGTGGCAACCCTTGCCCCATTGGCAACACATAGTTCAACCTCGCCTTTCCCTTAAGGCCTACTTCTTTTAAGATCCTTTACATTGGAACAAATGTGAGATCCTCATCCGGTATCAAGTACCCATGATGAAGAAGTAGTAAAGTTAATCTCTATCATGTATACACCAGAAGTAGAGATCTCTATCACATGCTTCTTCTTCTATCTTTCCTTCCATCGTCTCCATATTTTGAGCACAAAAGAACTGGACATTGGTTTGGTGAGAGAACCCTTCTCTCCCTCACCTTTGTCCTTAGACTCCATTCCATCGATTTCTATCAACGAACTATCCTTCTTCTTTTCCACCTCAAACAACGCCTTAAGAGTATATAGAGTGGACTCAAAGGCCATCAATTTATCTAGATTCTACAGAACACTTCTCACAATCCTCAACCAGTTATGGAATTTTTTCTCAATTAATTTGGCCATTTTAAAAGATGATTCTTTTTCCATTCTACAAGAGAAAATTGCATTTGTCAAAAACTACTTTTTGATTTGATTTGATTGGAATAAAATTTGACGATAGTTAATTAGGCCTTTAATTAATTACCGCTCCCACTATTTTGATTCAAATTGATAGCCCTCACCATCAATTTGGAAGATTGCAGTGTACAACCATCTAGTGGGTCTAAGATCCATATGTCATCCAATCATGATTCAGCTTTGGCTGATCACCCACAATATAGATTATTTAGGTAGGCAACACTTTTCAATTGCATCCTATGCAACTCTCGGATGGATTCCATGCGCAACTCTTTTCCATGGTCATCCCTGTGCCTTTAGAGCTTAGACTATTTAAGAATCACCATTTAAGTCTAACCTAAAAGCCGACATGATGAACATGCACCCTGCTTTGGCAGATCCTACATGTCCATCATCACACTTCCACGAGATAGCACACCACGCTTTGGCATAACCAACGCTTGGTCAATCAAGTTTTTCATGTGTGCCGCTAATGGAAGGCATCTAAGACTTAATTTTATTGAGTGATTGGGTTTTCTAGGTACATATACATATCCAATCACTACAATATATAGTACATATCATATACATGCTATATCCCACAGAAAACATGCAAAATGATAAAAGTGATGATTACGGCCATCCTAATGTGATTCATCAAGCCAAGAGGAATCATAGTCATCTAGTTCCACATCACATGCAACCTGTACAAGATGAACTCTGTGATTTTCCGTTCTGGGTTTGATCAACTCATTTCCATGATTAATCGGCTCACCATCAGGTCGGTCAGTTGGGTGCCACCAGTCGATCGACTGATGCCTCCAGCCGATCAGTTCACTAGTCATCATGCATCTCCTCAGGTTGCCACCTGCTCGTCTCGCTCCAGGAACCGACCACCATGGTCCACCAGCCAATCGTCTCAGGCCCGAGACGATCTTCTCAATCCTCCAGGTGTCTGTTGTTTTTTGACATAATAGGAAATATAAACTAATCCTATTTACATTTGCATTGGGAAACCCCAAGTTACATTCAAGGGGAGCAAAGGTAGGAAAGAATCTTGAGTTATCTTGAGTTACATCAGGAATAGGAGGTAGGGAATTGGTGCACATACCGAGATGCAAGTAACCACAATTAACCAAGCACACATAATTAGGGTTTATTGGTCACAATCATGTTGCATCCACCACAGAAACAGTTTAAGGGTGACACGTATTGAGTGTATTTATATACCATATCATATATGTATATATAGGGATTTGTGGATTTATATTAGACATGCATAAAGCCAATTAATTATTCGCATCGTATGCAATAAATAAAAGGGGACAAACCAAAAACTTATCACATTATTATCCTGAAGTATAGAATATTTACATGGCTCTGATACCACTGTTGGTGTGAGGGGAGGCAGAGATGGCAGTAGAAACAAAAAAAATTCTCCCCAAACCTAGAACCCAAAGAGATCTCGTCAACATCTATAAGGTAGGAAGGATGGTTTGTAGAGGTGTACCTTATCCTAGGCTTGCTCGGCGATGCTACCTTATGTTGGTATGTATGCCCTGAGAGCCAATCATGGGATGATTGGTGGGATACATTAAGATTGATTTGATAAACATCAAAGGCAAGCTTCCAATTCATTCTGGTTCAGTCATATGAGATAGTGATAGATCAGATTGAATGTCTAAAGAATGACAGAACTCAATGACGTATGCTTTCAGGTTGAGGACCTGAACGATGAGATCATACGGATGCTAAGAGTTTGTACATTCTTGTTATGTCCCTAGTCGGTTGTCATTGTGGAAGGTAGATAGACAGCAATGACACACAAGACTAGATTGTGGTGTTGGTTGATGACAGAATCTCATTAGTCATGATATAGAGATATCAAACCAAACACAAAGGTACTTGTTGGAGAACAAGGTACCGGACAGACCCACCGTGAGTTTGACACATGGAACCATGAGATGGTAGTCACAGTCAGTACTCACAGTGATGGTGGTGAGTGTGATTCTTAGACCTGAAATCACTGCATACAACACATGTTGTTGGGCACACTTTGACATCATCAAACGCAGTCCTGAAACATGGGTTGTTATAAAGATGATGATTGGGTGGCTTTGACACATGGGGCTTTTGAGGGGTGAGTGATAGATATGGGATTTGTCCCTCCCAAGGGAGTTTGATATCCATGGCCACTTGATGAGTAGGATTGAGAAAGGCGTGCACGCATGTGTGAATCAGTATGTGATACGGATGTCATACATATCTCTTCCAGTCTACTCTGAGATCAAGGAAGTGAATGAACGTTGACAGGATGGCTGTTCCATGCCTCGAGTTCATTCGGGATAGCAGTGAACCGATCAGTTCAGCTTGCAAGATGGTTTCTTTTTGTGGAAAATCCTGAACCCTTCTACTCCTGCTTTTAGTCCCGCATTGCCTGGGATGGAGAACTCTATCCCATGACTTTCCTATATATATAGGGGGTATTGGGGGCTTCTCGTAGTACAGCTCAGTGCAACCAGTTGCTCTCCAAGTTGTCGTTCTCTCTGGTTTTGGTAACCGTGAGAGAGCCTGAGCAAGTGCTTCCCGAAAAAGGGAGGTGCAGCAAGGGAAGGACAACTGCGGTTGCAACAGGAGGCAGGAGAGTGAGTTGGCGACTAGTACGTCAACAGGAGGGTGCGACTCCTTCCACTTCCTTGTGGGACAAGGAGTGTAGAGTTCCAGGTTGTCCGTGTGGACTACTACAGAGGCGGGAGGACACTGCCGCTTAGGAGGACAACTGTCATCCGACAGTCCGGTTCGAGTAGGAGTTGTCAGTCCTGGTGCGACCAGGAGCTGCACAGACACCGTCGAAGTCCGGAGTTGAAGACCGCGCATTGCGCAAGGTATTGTTGCCGAGCAAGCCTCGAGACAAGGTATGATTCCGCAAACCATCCTTTCCTAGTATATAGACGTTGACGCGTTTCCTCGGTATGGGTTGGGGAGAAAATTTTTTGTTTCCGCTGCCTTCTCTGTCTCCCCTAAAACCCAAACAGTGGTATCAGAGCCATGTCAACTGCTCTATGTTTTAGGAATATCGATATGATCGATTTTGGTTTGTCGCCTTTATTTATTGCATACGATGCGAATAATATCGACTTTATGCATGTCCAATCTTAAATCCACAAATCCCTAATTACATATATGATATGTATTATTAATGCACTCGATACGCGTTGCCCTTAAACATATTTTGTGGTGGATGTGTGTAGCGTGATTATGTCCTATAAACCCCTATCTGTGATTGGTTGTGTGTGGTTGCTTGCATCTCGGTTTGCGCACCGATCTTCCCTCTCTTATTCCTGATGTAACTCAAAATAATTCGAGATTCTTTCCTACCTTTGCTCCCCCCGAATGTAAATCTGGGTTTCCCTTTTTAAAGCAATGTAATAAATAGAATAGGATTTTATTTCCTGTTATGTCAAAGACCGGCGGACATCAAGACGACTGCTCAGACGTTCGGTTCAAGGAGTGAACTGATCGGTTGACATTCCAGACAGTCAGTTCAAGGAGTGAACCGATTGGTTGATGACCAGTTCGAGGAGCGAGATGAGCGGGTGGCGGACATGACGAGATGCACGACGACCAGGCGAACTGATTGGTTGGAGGAGCCAACCAATCGGCTGGTGGCACCCAGACGACCGGCTGGAGAGTACAGATCAATCATGTGATGAGTTGATCAACTCGGATGGCAACACACAGATGTTCATCTTGTACAGGTTGCATGTGAT
Source organism: Alisma plantago-aquatica (assembly GCA_963693085.1). Classification (NCBI taxonomy): domain Eukaryota; kingdom Viridiplantae; phylum Streptophyta; class Magnoliopsida; order Alismatales; family Alismataceae; genus Alisma; species Alisma plantago-aquatica. Next base: position 383,195,071 of record OY856412.1, read on the forward strand.
GTTGACCTAGATAACCATGATTCCTCTTGGCTCGAGGAATCACATTAGGATGGCCATAATCATCGCTTTTTATTGTTTGTGCATGTTTTATGTGGGATATAGCATGTATATGATACATACTATGTATTGTGGTGATTGGATATGTATATGTATATAAAACCAAATCCCTCATTAAAATATTAAGTTTTAGATGCCTTCCAAATGCGACACATGTGAAAAGCTTGATCGACCAAGTGTGGGCACGCCCTAGCGTGGTGCACCGTCTATCTCTTGGAAGCGTGAAGGATGAATGTGTGGGTCTGCCCTCGCAGGGTGCATATTCATCGTGTTTGCTTTGGGTCGGACTTAACAAGGTGACCTAGATAGGATCTAGCGCCTTGAGGCATGGATATGATCATTGCAAAGAGTTGTATATGACATCTTATCAAGAGTTGCATATGATGCAATTGGAAAAAGTTGCCTACCTGAGAGATCTATGTTGTGGGTGACAGCCCTAGCTGGTCCATGGCTTAGAGGATTTCAGGATCTTGCCCACTAGAAGGTTGTATGCTGCAATCTTCCGAATTGATGGTGAGGGCTATCAATTTGAAGTAAAATAGTGGGAGCGATAATTAATTAAAGGCCTAATTATATCGTCAATTCTTCAAATCAATCAAATAAGTCAAAAATGAGTTTTGGACTAAAATTGCATATTTTCCTTTTGTAGTTCAAATGGCAACAAACAACAACAACTTTTCTTTGCGATCGGTCCTTGACAAGGACAAGCTAAATGGGACAAACTTCCACGACTGGTATCAAACATTGAGAATTGTTCTCACTCAAGAGCGTAAGCTCTATGTCCTGGATACTCCAATTCCAGAGGAACTCGCTCCAATTACAAGAAGCATTCTGATGATGCCATTGATGCAAAGTGCTTGATGCTATGTTCAATGAACCATGAGTTGCAGAGGCAACGTGAGAACATGGGTGTCATAGAGATGATTCAGCATCTCAGGAACATGTATGAAGATCAGGCACGACAAGAGAGGTACAATGTTTCTAGGGCGTTGTTCAAGTGCGTCATGACAGAAGGAGATCCAGTTGGTCCTCACACACTCAAGATGATTGGGTATGTGGAGAACCTGCAGAGACTGGGATTTCCACTGAGCCAAGAGTTGGCTACTGACGTGATACTGCAATCATTGCCAGAATCTTACAGTCAGTTTGTGATGAACTACAACATGAACAACTTTGATAGGCCACTGTCAGAGTTGTTGGGCATGTTGAGGACAGCCGAGTTACAGATGAAGAAGGACAAGCCTAAGTCCGTGATGGTGATCACGAGCAAGAAAGGCAAGTCCAAGCGCAAGGGCAAGGTTAAAGCTAAGAAAGGTTCTGAAGCTAGCCAGGAGTCCAAGGCATCTTCAGCTTTCAAGGCTAAGGGAGGCGTGACCAAGAAAGGAAATTGCCACCATTGTCAAAAGCCAGGACATTGGAAAAGGAATTGTCCACTCTACCTGGAAGAACAAAAGAAGAAGGAGGCGACTGAAGCCTCTACTTAAAGGTGTCATGAAAGTAAACTTGTAACACTTTTGAGATATATGATATCAAGATGTAAAGTGTAAAGCATTCTTACTTGGGGCAAGTGTTGCCTTTATAGATAGGAATACTTTAGTTTATTTTCAGCCAATAAGGCATGTAATACAATTATGAACTGCTATTTCATACTTTCCAATAGATAGAAACACTTTATTTTGCATATTGTATGACAATGATGGCAATAAATAAAGAGATGTTTCAATTTATAAAGATGTGATCTTTGTGGCAATGCCTTATTTATCTTGTGATATTTGATATGCATAAGATAAGATGATACCTAAAAGTTATAGATAACTCAAACAATTTAATTAGCATTAATCATGAGAAATTCAATTCTAGTTTCCATATGATGGATAAATCTAGACTCTTTTGGTTAGAGAACCAGTAAGAGATATGAATATCTTGGATATGATTAATCAATCTTCACTAATGTAGTGGGAGAGTGATTATCCTATTAGGTATAATACATGTGATGTATTTACATACCTATTGGAACAAATGCTAATACTTCAAATGGTGTTTAGAGAAATACCAATATGAATGTCTTGAAGTGTTCAAGATTATCATAAATGAAGTACAAATTTGGTAAAGTATTAATTCTTGATGAGATCAATGAATAAAATACTTGGACCAAATGTTTGAGATCCTTATGAGTGATTATGATAGTGTATCATAGTGAACTCATGATTAAGGCATGGTGATGTCTGAATCAAGAAGGAATCATACTCTAAGGAGTTAGAGAATGATTATCAAATAACTGAATTCTTCTTAATAAATGAATATCCCACACTAATAAAAGAAATTAAGAATCACAAGGGTTGTGAGTTCTTATATCTTTAACAGATACACCTCAATTATCTATGTGATGAGTTGTTCATATGATGAGTCAACTATCAAGATGAATATGAGCAACCAAATCTTGAGTTATGGTTTATGACCATTACATCCTAAATGACATCCATGTGAGCCATAAGGTATGACCTTCATGGTAGCACTCATTGGATCATATCCATAAGTGCAAATGAGTCTTAAGTGTTAAGACACATGGATAACATTAAGAGAAGGATGATGCTTGTTGATTGCAACTTAATGACTGAGACATTTGGCATATGGATACTAAAACCGCATTCCTATGAGGAATAAAACCAGGATGTGTACGTGACACAGCCTATAAGGTTTATGAATCCACTAATGCAAATGAAGTCTATAAGTTACAATGGACTAATCAATGTGATTGATTGAGTACAATCAACTCAAAATTGGATCTTTACTTTGATGATATAGTCAAAGGGTTTGACTGATATGTCAAAGATAAAGAAGGGATCTGTGATTTAGTGGGAGCTTATTCACATTCCACATATTGATGTGAAATGGAATTGTTCTGAAATGGAAATCCAAAAGTGGAAATTATCTTTAAGGAAGATAGAGATGTTTCCTATGTGATAGGAATAGAGATCTATAGAGATAGTTCTCAGAAAATCTCTTGACCTGGAAAGAGAAAGCATACATTGGCAATCTGTACTGAAGTGTTCAGTATGCACATATTCAGCGGGAGAAGACTTGTCCATGTTACATGGATATTAGTATCCCAAGGCCAAGTGTCCAATTCTTATGAAGAATGGGAACACTAAGAATAGATATGGATCTATCATGTATGTAATCATCCCATTGTCTTGCATGTATGACATGGAAAGAATAAAATGCATACATCATCTTATATGTAGGACATGGCAATATGATGTGCGCATCCTGATAACTCGTATGTGGGACATGACAAGTGGATGTCTGTCTGCTTCCAGTAAGGGTTACTGGTATACCATGAGAACTTGATAAGTACTTGTGAAGTACTAGTTCTATGGAGATAAGGAAGAGTTCGATGTAAAGAATTACATTGATGTGAACTTCCGAAAAGACATAAAATTAATCGCAAAATATACATAAGATGTATAAAAGTGAATGTTTGTTGATAATTGGAAGTGTTCCAATAAAACCATTTAAAAGGGAAATGTCGAGTATCTATGTGTTAGTGAACAGCAGTGGATACTATATGGATCTGAAAGTTCATAAGATGAACTTATATTCCATTCATTTATGACAAGTATGGAATCCTTGATCATGCAATATGGCTAAAGGTTAGCAAAGGAATACTAGATCGCATATTACGGCAACTCCATCTCATACGTGTGACGTACAGCGAAGAGATGTGAGACATTCAATTTGTACAGACTTTGGCAAGGTGTTGCCATTACTCACTATGTTGGCACTACAACACAGTAACATGTGGGACATGTTTGAAGATCACTATGAATATGATTCATGGGTGATTGGCTCGCAGTGCAAGTGGGAGTCTATTGGTATGTATGCCCTGAGAGCCAATCATGGGATTATTGGTGGGATACATTAAGATTGATTTGATAAACATCAAAGGCAAGCTTCCAATTCATTCTGGTTCAGTCATATGAGATAGTGATAGATCAGATTGAATGTCTAAAGAATGACAGAACTCAATGACGTATGCTTTCAGGTTGAGGACCTGAACGATGAGATCATACAGATGCTAAGAGTTTGTACATTCTTGTTATGTCCCTAGTCGGATGTCATTGTGGAAGGTAGATAGACAGCAATGACACACAAGAATAGATTGTGGTGTTGGTTGAACAGAATATCATTAGTCATGATATAGAGATATCAAACCAAACACAAAGGTACTTGTTGGAGAACAAGGTACCAGACAGACCCACCGTGAGTTTGACACATGGAACCATGAGATGGTAGTCACAGTCAGTACTCACAGTGATGGTGGTGAGTGTGATTCTTAGACCTGAAATCACTGCACTCAACACATGTCGTTGGGCACACTTTGACATCATCAAACGCAGTCCTGAAACATGGGTTGTTATAAAGGTGATGATTGGGTGGCTTTGACACATGGGGCTTTTGAGGGGTGAGTGATAGATATGGGATTTGTCCCTCCCAAGGGAGTTTGATATCCATGGACACTTGATGAGTAGGATTGAAAAAGGGGTGCACGCATGTGTGAATCAGTATGTGATACCGATGTCATACATATCTCTTCCAGTCTACTCTGAGATCAAGGAAGTGAATGAACGTTGACAGGATGACTGTTCCATGCCTCGAGTTCATTCGGGATATCAGTGACAAAGGAATTATACATTCGCTGTAACACCATTCACGGATTGTAGGATGAAAGTTGTTCTCCAACTTTCTACTTTCACTTGGGTAGCACTGATGTGTGACTAGGCACCGCTCTTTGCTTGTGAAGTCATAAGTGTTATGAACTTTCACTGCCAACGTGAAATGGACCTGCAGGGTCACACACATAGGATTTAACCTGGAAGAGGAGTTTTGTCCACAAGAAATGTTTAGATTGATTACTAAAGGAGTTTAGTAGTTCAATTAAACACTCAATCAGTCGATGGCTCAATATCGTATGGTTCAAGGTGTTGGACGCATTGATTGGAGTATCGGATTGATTGAAATCGCATTTGACTGATTCTACACAACCTGCACTCCCAACCGATCGGTTCATGTGATGAACCGATCGGCTGAGGTTGCTGAACCGGTCGGTTCAATTGTTGAACCAATCGGCTCATGCACAGAGTGAAACGACCGGTTCAAGTGTTGAACCGATTGGTTCAACTGATGCAATCGAGCAACTTGGGAAAGTACGATTGGTGAGAATTTTCCTTTCGTTTCAATTTCTAATTTGATTGGAAATAGGATTTCTAATTTGATTGGAAATAGTATTGGTATTTCGATACCAATTGGGAAAGAAACAAGGAAAGTCTTTTCGAGCCGGATTTGGACCACGAACCGATCGGTTCAGGGCACCAACCGATCGGTTGGAGTGCCCCAAACGGTCGGCTCAGGTCCAACCGATCGGCTCAATGGCTGAACCGACCGATTCAGCAGTGAACCGATCAGTTCAGGTTGCGAGATGGTTGCTTTTTGTAGAAAATCCCGAACCCTTCTACTCCTGCTTTTAATCCCGCATTGCCCAGGATGGAGAACCCTGTCCCATGACTCTCCTATATATATAGGGGGTATTGGGGGCTTCTCGTAGTACAGCTCAGTGCAACCAGTTGCTCTGCAAGTTGTCGTTCTCTCTGGTTTTGGTAACCGTGAGAGATCCCGAGCAAGTGCTTCCCAAAAAAGGGAGGTGCAACAAGGGAAGGACAATTGCGGTTGCAACAGGAGGCAGGAGAGCGAGTTGGCGACTAGTACGTCAACAGGAGGGTGCGACTCTTTCCACTTCCTTGTGGGACAAGGAGTGTGGAGTTCCAGGTGGTCCGTGTGGACTACTACAGAGGCGGGAGGACACTGCCGCTTAGGAGGACAATTGTCATCCGACAGTCCGGTTCGAGTAGGAGTTGTCAGTCCTGGTGCGACCAGGAGCTGCACAGACACCGTCGAAGTCCGGAATTGAAGACCGCGCATTGTGCGAGGTATTGTCACCGAGCAAGCCTCGGGACAAGGTATGATTCTGCAAACCATCCTTTCCTATTATATAGACGTTGACGCGTTTCCTCGATATGGGTTGGGGAGAAAATTTTTTGTTTCCGCTGCCTTCTCTGTCTCCCCTAAAACCCAAACACCTTACAGCTAGCTCAGTCTTCACCTCCAATCTTAGACGACGTCTGTGCAGCTCCTGGTTGCACCCGGATTGACAGATTGACAGTTGTCCTCTGAGCGGCAGAAATCTCCTTCCTTTGTAGTAGTTTACACAGACTACCAAGAAATCCAGTCTTCATGTCCTATAGGACACTGGGAGGAGGCATCCCCTTCTATCGGTGTACTAGTCACTAACGTGCTCTCCCGCAACCAATTGTTGTGCTGCTATTGTCTTTTCCTTATTGTTCCTCCCTGCATGGGTAGAACTTGCTTGGGCTCTCTCGATTACCACTACCAGAGAGGACAACTTTGCAGAGGAACTAATGTTGTCTAAGACATGCTCTCTGAGAAGCCCCCAGTACCCCTCTATATATAGGAGGGGTCTGGGTCAGGGTTCTCATCCCTGGGTAATGCAGGATTAAAATGGGAGTAGAAGAGTCTAGAATTTCCACAAATTAATACACTACGACAGGTGAACCGGTCATTTCACAAACGAACCAATCATTTGGGGACTAAACTGATTGGTTCTCATGAACCGGTCGGTTGGGGAGTTGAACTGATCGGTTCATTCATGAACCAGTCGTTTCACTTCCTAGGGCAGTTCCCAATTGACTTTCTTCTTTCTACTTCCACTTAATCCAAAGATCAATACTTGTCCCAATCAAATTGTGCAAGTAAAATGAAAATATCTTATCACCAACCTAACTTTCCCAAACTGGTTTGTTTGGTCCAGCTGAGTCGATCGGTTCAACACCTTGAATTGGTCACCTCACTGACCTAAGACGATTAGTTCAACTATTTGAACCAGTCGGTTGGCAGTCCAGGTTGTGCAAAAATAGTCAATGCAGTTCTCAATCAATCTGACACCCAAATCAGTTAGTCCAAAACTAGAACTTGGTGATTCTGAGTCAAGCTAATTGATTGAATGTTTAATTGAACTAGTAAACACATTTAATAAATATTCTAAACATCATTTGTGGATAAACTCCTCTTCCAGGTTAAATCCTATGTGTGTGACCCTCCAGGACCATTTCAGGTTGGCAGTGAAAGTCCATAACACTTATGACTTCACAAGAAAAGAGTAGTGCCTAGTCGCACATTAGTGCTACCCAATTGAAAAGGAAAGTTGAATTACAACTTTCAATCCTACAATATGTGACTGGTGTTATAGTGAATGAATAATTCCTTTGTCATTGATATCTCGAATGAACTCAAGGCATGGAACACTCATCCTTTCAATGTTCATTCACTTCGTTGATCTCAGACCAGACTGGATGAGATATGTGTGACATCAATATCATATATTGATTCACACATGCATGTGCATGCCTTTCTCAGTCCTACTCATCAAGTGTCCATGTACATTAAACTCCCTCAGGAGGGACAAATCCCATATCTATCACTCACCCCTCAAAAACCCCATGTGTCAAAGTCACCCAATCATCACCTTTATAAAAATCTATATTTCAGGACTGCGTTTGATGATGACAAAGTGTACCCAAAGACATGTTGAGTGTAGTGATTTCAGGTCAAAGAATAACCTCACCACCATCACTGTGAGAGCTGACTGTGAGTACCAAGTCATGGTTCCATGTTTCACTCTCACAGTGGGTCTGTCTGATACACTTGTTCTCTAACAAGTACCTATGTGTTTGGTTTGATATCACCATATCATGACTAATAAGACTCTATCATCAACCAACACCCAATCCAGTCTTTAGTGTTATTGATGTCTATGGTTATTTCCACAATAACAACTGACTAGGGATGAAAGTGCGAATGTACACACTCTTAACATCCACATGGTCTTATTGTTCAAGTCACGTACTTGAAAGCATACATCATTGAGTATTGTCATTCTCTAGACATCTATCATGTCTTACTATCATCTCAAAACAGTTAAAACATATAGATTGAAAATTTTCATTTATATTATTTGAATCATTTGCAAGGTATCCCATTACAATAATCATATGACTTGATCTATGGGCATACATACCAACAGAGACCTCACTTCTCATTTAAAGTAGATATCACCTTGGATTCTCTAACATGCTTGATGGTTGTCGTTGGCTCTCTTTCTTCTCCCCCTGATTGGTATTTAGACATGTTCTTGAGGATTTCATGCATGTGAGAGGGCTTGTTGTTGAGGAAGTAGCCTCCTCCTAGACTATCAAGAGTTGTTATATTCCCCTTCTGTAGGTCATAATAGAAAATCTTTCCCTACCCTAGTAGATCGATGCCATGATGAGGCACTTTTCTGATCATATTCTGAAACCTTTCCCATGCCTCTAAATATGACTCATCTTCTTGCTATTAGAAGTTGTGAATCTTCTTCACTAGATAATTTGTCTTTTATGGAGGGAAATAGTGCTTGAAGAATGCATCTATCATTTGGTCCCATGTCTCAATGATCTCATCATCAAGATTGTTGAACCATGATTTTGCACTATCCGCTAGTGAAGCTGAGAACAACTTAAGATATATTGTAGTCACTGGGATCCTGACTATCTTGACCATGTCAAATTTCTCCACAAAATTGCTAATATGTGTCATTGGATCTTCAGAAGGATGACCGTAGAACACTTGAGATTTGACTAAGGTAACAAGTTCAAGATCTATTTTTTAGCTTCCCACATTGATGGCTTGCCTTTTGATGGGCCCTTTCTAGGACGTATCTGATGCAGCCTTTATCCTTTCCCATATTGTCAATTTTTCTTCTCCCTCCATTTCTACTGTCCTTGGTTCTTCTGGTGTCAGAGGTCTCTCAGGTGAAGGTGTCGGTGGAGGTATTCAGTTAAACCTATCCACAGATCTGCCAGACTCCCTTTCTCCTTGTAAGAGCTCTGCTTGTCTAAATCCTGGTGAGGATGATTCTCTGTATTCTATGGCTCTGGTACATACCATGCACTAGTTTCCCTAAAACAGTAGAAAGTAGGTATTCGTGCAAGAAATTTATGATGTATGAAAAAAATCTTATAGTTTAGCTCGAGGAAATTTAAAATGATAAATAAAATAAAATAAAAAGAAAATTTGGCCTAGAGTGGCTGACCACAAGACTCGTAGTGTTGGATGTTTCTGGTTCCCCAAAAATGGTGCCAAAAACTTAACACGATGTGTAGTACACAAGTGAACGTATCAAAGTAATAAGTCCTTGTGAGGCTTGAGTCGAACAAGGGGAAGAAATTCTCTAGTAGACTACTACTAACTACAGTCAAATTAGCTAAGTCGGTTGTAAATGGTTGAATTGGGTTGAGAAAAAGAACAAAGATAGAAATAAAACAAATTAAAGGTTGAATTAATCAGACATGGCGTGCATTCCTTAGGATAGTGTTTCACCACGGACAACACTAATAACTCACTTCACACACACTAATATCAATTACCTCAATCCCTGAATAAGGATCTTGTAGCTAGAATTACCTACTCTCGTAGGGTAATTCACTACTTAATCTAATGCTAATCCCACTTTCATAGTTATTGGTTGAATAGTTAAATGTTTTACGGTTATTCTCTAGGTTTCTCCTCCCATTTACACTCCACTTTTCCCAAAGGGCATAGTAGATAGGTAAATAAATGCTCTATGACCCTCAACCTCTCTCCCGAGATAGCTAAGTGTCTATCAATCCACTCATGGTAATCAAGTAAAAGTAGAACATAAAGTTTTCACAGATTTATATCAATTAGAAAGAGATAAAATTGATATTAATGTATGGAATCAATTACAATGTATATCTGGGCTACTCCCAGATCCTAAGAAATTAAGGTTTTCAGCCTTGCATATTTTTCATTGATGAATACATGGAAGGGAAGAAGAAAATGTGGGAAACATGAAGAAACTAAGGTAAACCCTGAATCTCATCCCGTCTGAAAGATCCCCTCTATTGTATAAGCATTCTGCTGTCTTCTGGCTGTAGAATCATCCTTCGGAGGTGCCCAGATCTCCTGGGTTGAAGCTTTCAGTCTTTGGTTTTTTTTTCTCACTCTCTGATCATCGTGTAATGAAAATGACTACTTCCTATTTTCTATCGGTCTTCCCCCCTAAGTCATAGAAGGCACTTAGGATCTGAAATAACGTCCGTCGGTGAATTAGAGTGAAATTTATAGTTGGCCTCAACGAGCAGACTCAACAACACTGACTAGGTGAGTTGGTAGTATCAAGTGACTTAGGTTTGATCGCACGATCCTGATAATGTCGGTACTATCAAACAAACTCCATAGTATCGAGTTTTGTGGTTTTTGAGTTGCCCCTTTGGCATTAAATTGATAGTACCGAGATGGAAACTTGGTAGAACCAAGTTTTCTTGATTCATGTTGGGGCTTGTTGATGCTAACTCGGTACCACCGACTTCAGTGGTCAGTAGAACCAACCTTGGGCAAGCTTTTGGGCCCATCACTGACATCAAGTCAGTACCACTGACTGTGTCTAGGTCGGTAGCATCGAGTCTGTGGTTCTTCATTGTACCTAAAAACATATAAAAACATCATAAGCACTTAGGATGCGTAAAATATTACATAAGAAAGTAAAAATAATATTATTTGATGCATTTAATAGAAACCTTCCATCTATGTCATTTCATGCATAATAAATCAAATACATGACCAATCTACACATGAAATCAAGGAAAAATGTGCCTGAAATAATGTCTAAAATGCATGCATCAAGTGACAACAAGTCCAATGAAGGAGTACAGTTGTACTAATAAATTAGAAGGTCTCACTTCCCCATCCTCACTTATAATATTTGGATCCATACATGGCCCCCACTCTCACTATAATCAATTTTTAAGACAAAAATTTTGTTTCGTAATTTCCAATTCTCTTTATGTAAGATTTGATCTTCCATATTAACTTATAAACTAATAGTCAAATAATATTCCTACCATCTATTTATAGATGGTAGTAAAACATATATGTTTACTCATTGTTAACGCCTCTAAGGATATCTAATTTTTTTTAGAAAAATTATGCGGTTCATGTATTAACTCGATTCCTTTATCTAGATAGAAAAACCATTAAGATTAATTTAAACTTATAAGACATTTGCTTATACATGAATGGATGTAAATCATTGAAGAAAATGAATTGTATAGAAAATATTACATACCATATTGTAATGATAAAAGCATGAGAAAACATATACAAGATCATGTGAAAAATAATTGCTTTTCGTTATTCAATAAAAGAGCTTTGAGATGATTGGAGTTGGATCTTGTCAAAGAAAAGCACAAGAAACTTTGTCGACACTAAGGATGTTAATTTATGAAGAAAAATGTTCTTGTAATAAATGGTTTATATTAATTCACTGATTATTGGATCAGGGTATGCGATCATATCCAAGGCTCCCTATGAGTAAACATGATGCTTCAAATATTGGAGGAAAATAGGAACACATGAAGATCTAAGTCATTAATTTCATTGATGCCAGAGATCTAAAATTGAGAGGGTCAAAATTTGTATGTATATAAGTCTTCAACTAGTGTATTTTAGGTGTTGCAGAGAAGATGCATTATGATGAATTTATAAAAGAGATAAGAAAAATACCATCCTAAAATTCCACGTAGGCTGGTTTTTTTGCCTTTTTCCAAGGCTATTCTCATTACAAAAACAATTATGAGGGGAAAGAACAAAATGTTTTAAAAATGAAAACAAAACAACATACCTAATAGGTTTCTCATAGTGTTAACCACTTATTTAAACAATTTTGTAAATTCCTATTGCATCGTCTAATATTCAAGCACTCCTCATAAGTGGTTGGAGATTATTTCTTGCATTGTCCAATATTCTAGAACTCCTCATCAGTGGTTGGAGCTTGTTTCTTATATAGGGTATATGAGTCTAGTGAAGCATCTGACTAATAGTTTGAGAATAGAGGAGACCGAATGGAGCATGAAATTCCATACATGAAGATTTTGTTAATGCCACACCCACGAATAGATTTAGTAGCTCGATGAACTAATTGCTACATGGGTTTTAGGAGATGGGACTAGAGGCATGATAGTTTTTGTTGGAGATGTTGACCCATGAGATTGAAGAACTTTTTAATTATCCTAATAAAAATAAAAATGTTAATTAGGCAGTCTTTGTAGGGAAATGTGAAGGGAAAGGATTATGGGTTAAAGGGAAATTATCCCAAGACACTTTTCAAAGAATTATTAGTTAATAATGTAGTTGTGAGGGATTAATTTCATTCAAAAATTTCCACTTATGTTAAAAACATGAATGAGGGATTTAGTCCTGTATTTCGGGGGTGAGTCCTCACATATAGACTATAGTGTTCATGGTTCTTGGTTTCTCATAACTATTTTTGAATAATAGCACAATTATTTGTCGGGATTGTGAGCTTCAAGTCGCTACACATCCCAGGACACATCACCATATTAGTGTTGTTCAAGTTGCGATTGAGAAAATCTGCTTTTATGCTTTGTGTCCTTGGTAGAATGTTTTAAAATTTACTTGTATTCTTTCTTAGTGATATTTTTGTAGTAGTTATTGACTTCTTTTTGTTGGGATAAATATCAACATGTCATGTTTGTGAGGGAGATGATAGCTTTTAGAACAACATCCTCCTCTTGCCTATCTAGAAATTTCAAAAGAGTCCATAAACAACATTGCAGTCACTATGCATGTCATAGAGAGGTGGCCCAATACCTCAATGATGAATAACAAGAGTTGATGGTTTTGATTCTCAGGCCTAATTCTCAAAGCTCTAGTAGAGTTTTAGGAATGACGAATGGCCCAACAGACCACCACTATCCTTAACTACATGCTTTCTCCTCACTCTCGCATAAGTGTGGGATCAAATTCCTAACGGGTCACCCATTCTAACCAGGTTGCATCAGTCTTGACCTGAATAGGTCCATATTGAATTACACTAGCAAAGATTGTGTTTAATTTCCATCCCTAACCACTATACTAGTGTTTTCTGAGACACAATAGAGTATGTTTGCTTTTGCGCTTTGTATCCTCAGTAGACTAGCTTTGCTACATTCTTAGCGATACTTTTATTGCATCAATCATCTTCTTTGTGTTGGATGAAATATCCATGCATCATCATTGTGAGGGAAATGATATATTTGAGCATGAAATCCTCCTCTTTCTTATCAAGCAACTTAAAAAGAGGCCAAAATAGTATTTTCTTCATCATGCATGTCACAGTGGGGTGGCTCAATGCTTCATTGTTGAGTAGTAACGGTTCATGGCTCACATCCTTCTCGATAATTAACATGAGTTGGTCAACTAGATTATGGTATCTATGATTAATAAGGATGAATTCTAAGTAACTTCTTTCATTGCAATAGAAATTATGAACTTCCAGTAGGGACAATAGCTAGCCTTTAATTGAATGGGTTTGTAGTTGACTACACCAGCCAGGTAGACCTCTCCATTCCTTACCATGAAATCAGTGTTTTTTTATTATGAGATGAGAAAAACTATTTTTGTGACTTGTGTCCTCGGTAGGCTATCTTTGAATGTAATAATTTGCATTCTTATTTATATTTTGTAATAACAATTTAATTCTTCATGTTGAGTGAAATATACATGCATCATCTTTGTGAAAAATACAACATCTTTGATCAAAACCTCCTCATTTGGTCTATCTAGTAACTTATGAAGAGACCAAAACAACACCATCAAAGTTATATAACAAAGAGGTGACCCGATGCTTCAAGGTTGAGTAGTAAGAGTTCATAGTTCACGACATTCTTGCCGCTCAACATAAATTTGTCAATTAGTGTGTGGTATTTAAGACAGATTAGGAGAAAGTTGGAGTAACTTATTGTTGTTTCTATAGCTATGATGAGATACCCACTGTGATAGTAACCAGGAGACATCGTGCTTCACCTAAATGGGTCCATAATTGAGTAAAACATCCATGTCTAAGTAGACCTCGTTGTCTCATATGACCATATTAGAGTTGTTTGAGTCACAGTCAAGAAAAAATGCGTGCTCACTTAGTGTCCTCTATAGACTTGATTTGAATGTACTTAGTTGCTTTCTTTGCAATATGTTTGTTTAATGATCAACTTTTTTGTATTGGGAGAAATATCCATGCATTATCTATATGAGGTTTAGAAAAAATTTGAGCACAAACTTCACCTCTAGCCTATAAAAAAGCATAAGAAGATGATAGAGAAGCATAGTCATCATCATGATTGTCATAGAGAGGTAGTAAAACATTTCATTTTTTAGTAGTAAGAGTTCAGTATCTAAGGCTGAAGAGATGAAATTCGAAATTACTTTTGTTGTTGCTATAGCTAATATGAGATGTTTGTTGGGACATTGCCTAGGTTGCATCAGCCTTGACCTGAATGGGTTCATCTTTGAGCACACAGGACAAGACCAAGTAGATCTCATCATCCCTTTCCACCATATTAGCACTATCAAAGTCATGACTGAGAAAGCTTGCTTCTAAGATTTTTGTCCTTGATTGACTAGATTTGAAATGGACTCGATAGCTTTCTTATAGGTAATTTTATAGCAACAATCATGTTAGGAGCAATATATATGTGTCATCTCCTTGACAGAAAATAAACCTTTGATCATGACCTCCTCCTCTTACCTTTCTAGATACTTAACAAGAGGCCATAATAACATCTTCCTTATCATGCTTATCAAAAATAGGAAACCCAACTCTATAATGCTTAGTAGTAAGAGTTCACGCTTCATGGCTTTCTTGGAAATCAACGTCAGTTGGTCGACCAGAATCTGGTGTCTTAGTCAACTAGGTAACGACATTAGTAACTTTGCCATTTCTATAGCTATTACGAGATACTAGTCCAGACACTTCCTAGGACACATTGGCCTTCACCTGATTGGGTCCATCTTTGAGTACGCCGACCAAGATTGAGCAGACATTTTGGTCCCTTACCACCATATATGTGTTGTCAAATTCACAACTACAAAAACTTACTTATGTGCTTTGTCTGCTCTATAGACTAGCTTTACAATATACTTTGTTTCTTTCTTTGTAATATTTTTGTATTAGCCAATGACTTCTTTGTGTTGGGAGAGATATCCATGCGTCATCTCTATGAGAAAAAAATATATTTCAACACAATTTCCTCCTCTTTCCTATAATGCAACTCAAGAAGAGGCCAAAACAACATCGTTATCAACATGCATGTCACATAGAGGCAGTTCAATGCTTCAATGATGGGTAGTGAGGGAAAGAGGGATAAAGTAGGAGAAGGGAATAAAGAAGAAAAGAAAATGGATTCCCTTTCTAAATTTTTATGAAAATAGAAAATACAAGAAGAGGAAAGTGATGAGTCAAAAGAGGAGGAGAGAAGAAAACATAACACTAAATTAAAGATAATAAGACACCCAACTCAAAATAACTAGTCAATTATGGACAAAACAAATTATAACCCACTACATTCCTCCTTTCTCTTATCTTTATTCTCTCTCTTTTGACACTTCTAATCTCCTCCATTGTCTTCAAGTGTGTTATAACACAATTTTGGTCACAAATTAATTTGTTATTCTTCACTACTTTCTTCATCTCTTCTAATTTTATTTCTATCTTCCAACTAATTTCCTCCAATTGTCTTGAAGTTTGTGATAATTTTTATGACATATTAGTGTGGTATATCCCAATAGTCCATCCTCCCCCTTTTTTTATCATTGTGTTTTTTCTGACTACTTCCTTCCTCCAGTTGTGTTCACATGTGTTTAATGTGTTCCTAGCCACATATCAATGTTTTAATTCCCTTCTCCATTTGTGTTGAAATGTGCCATAATGTGTTGGTATGTATGCCTAGAGAGCTAATCATATGATTATTGCAATGGCATAATATTTAAATGTTTTGATTAATAACAAAGGCAAGATTTCAATTTATTTTTTATATTTAGTTATAAGATAATGAAAACATAATAAATGTCTGGACAATATTATTACTGGATGATGTATGTCTTCAACTATTAGACTTGGAAGAATGATATTCTATGGATGTTAAGAGTACATATACATATTCTGACAATGTCCCAGATCGATTGTCATTGTGGAAGGTTGATATAAAACAATGACACATAAGATTATAGTGTGTGTTGGTTGATGACTGAACCTCATTGGCCATGATATGGAAATATCAAGCCAAGCATAGATATACATGGTAGAGAACAATGTATCAGATAGACCCATCATGAGACTGACACATAGAAGCCATCATCATGCATGTCATAGTCACATCTCATAGTGATGGTGATGTTTGTAGTTCTTAGACCTGAAATCACTACACTCATCACATGTCGTTGGGTACACTTTGACATCATCAAATGTAGTCCTAAAACATGGGTTGTTTTGACAGTGATGATTGGGTGACTTTGACACATGGGGTATGATTGTGAGTGATAGATATGGGATTTGCCCCCCTCCCCCGATAGGAGTATTATATCCAAGGCCTCTTGATTAGCGAGACTAAGAAAGTATGGCCATACGTATGTGATTCAATATGTGATATTAAGCTTACATATATCTCATGCAGTCTGCTCTGGTTTAAGGAACAAGATTGAATTATAATGAGGATGAATTCTTCATTACTCTAGTTCAATTTGTATATCAGTGATAAAGGAACTATACAAACACTGTAACACCATACACAGATTGTAGATTGAAGTTTCCCCCAATTTTATTCACTTGGGTAGAAATGACGTGAGACTAGGAAACACTCTTTTCTTGTGATGTCATAAGTTGTTATGGACATAACTGCCAATGTGATATGGGACCTATAGGGTCACACGCATAGGAATGCATCTAGAAGAGGAGTTCAATCTTGAATGACAATTGAATTAAGTACTAAAGTGTTTAGGTATTTAATTCACACAACAGATCGATGGATTTGCTAAGTAAACTGCCAAACGACCATCTCACTGGGTGAGATGGTCGTTTGGGCAGCTAGAAGGATGTATCAAGTGTTGAGATGGCCATTTGGATTATCATATAGATCGAAATTTGAATTGGCTTAGTTTTGTCATATGAACCAACTGGTTCAAGCTGTTGAATTGATCGGCTCGACTCAAACTCACCTGACGGCCATTAGACTGAGTGAGATGGGAATCATGCTTGTGTGATATGGCTCGTTTGGGACGAACGAAAGTTTTGGAGTTTTTGCAAACTCATTTTATTTGCACATATTTGGGGTGCAAGTAAATTAATGTATGACATTAATAACAAAATGATTTACCAATTCATATCTAACTGGAAAAGTGTAAAATGACCATCTCACTAAGAGAGATAAGTGATTCATGTCTCACACGACAGTTTCACTTAGTGAAACGACCGTCTCATGTGAGATACGACCGTTTTGTCGCTCACAGGTTGTGAAACTTCCAGAAAAGTTGCAAAAATTCAAGATCTACTTGTTGTTTCCACTCCCACTTTAGTCCTGCAATGGTTGGGGACTGGGAACCCTGACCCAAATCCCTCCTATATATAGAGAGGTATTGGGGGCTTCCTAGAGCATAACTCCTACATGGACAATTGTGAATCAATTGTTTTGATAATTGTTTCCTCTCAGGTTGTGGTAACCACGAGAGCCCAACCAAGTCCTGCCCAACTTGGGATGGATAGCCACGTGAGAGAAAAAACTGAGGATAATTGTTGTGGGAGAGCATGTTGGTGACTAGTACACCAAGACGAGGGACAACTCTTTCCTATCCATTCCTACAGGATGACAAGAGTTCTAGTTGGTCCATGTGGACTACTCTAGATGAAGGAGTTTGTTGGCTGCTTCTAGGGGGCAACATCAACTCATACTATGTGGTGACATCTGAGGAGCCTCTATAGTAGTTGTCTGAGTCTACTATACATGGAGGATCAGTCAAACAAGTCTGAGTGTGACGAGGAGCTGCACAGACACCGTCCAAGATAGAGTGCACATCTACATGGATAAGGATTGACGCTGAACTTGCTCTAGGACCAGGTATATCTTAATGAAATCATCCTTCACATAGCATAGTTATTGATGCTATATGCTGGTTAATGGGAAATATGTCGGTCAAAACTTTTTTTTATGCTTCCTACCTGATGTCGCATTTCACTATATTGGTATCAGAGCACTGTCAATTAATTATGTTTTAGAATAACCGATATGATCTGATTCTAAGCTTTATCGAGTTTATTTATTGCATGCAATGTGAATATTTAAACTGGTTGATGTGCACATCCATCTAAATCAAAATATAAGAACCCAAATGAATATATATATATATATATATATATAGTCAGGCTAGAATACACTCAAGTGTATAGATCGCACGAATACACTCAAATGTGTTTGCATATCAAGACTATTTTGTACAAAATTTAAACCATTGATTTTCACTATCATACTATAACTAGGCTACATACAAATTTTGAGTCTATTTGGATGAGTAGAAGTCACTCATCTGAGGGCAACAAAATTGATGTACGAAACTAATTTTAAATGCATAATCTTTGTAGTTGTTATAAAATGACATATAAATCTCCAAATGTTCTCAAATTTTTGGTATGGTCTATTTACAAGAAGTTTAAGAAGATCAACGGATTATATTTTTGAAAAAAATATTGCATCATGAAAAACTACTTGAGTGAATTATGCTCTGAATACACTTGAGTGTATTCTAGCCTGACTCTCTCTCTATATATATATATACACATACATACACATATATATATATATGTATATATACATATATATATATGCAATTTATATGCATCACTATAAAATGGTTTTGATGGTGGATGTAAAGCATGGTTATGGTAAAATACCCTAGATCTGTGTGTTCATGGTTATGGTTATTATTCCTATTGTTAATCGGTCTGCATAATGAGCCTCTCTCTCCTTTCCACATGAAAATTAATTCTCTTCTTCCTATTTCCCCTAAAATGCAACATGAGGTTTTCCCGTATACGATCTAATAAGAAATAGGATAGTTTTAATGTATGTTTTTATATGAGATGATGATCTGCACAACGGAGAAATGATCGACTCGTCAGATGACTCGATCAACCGAAGGACCGAGGAGGCTAGACGAAAGTAGGACAAACTGATCGACTGGTGGCCCAACTGACTGACTAGAGGTGTCCAAACACTTCTTGGACCTGAGTACCAGACGACTGCTTTAGAAGATCTCAATTGAGCAACCTGGAGGCGAGCTGACCAGTACAAGAGTTGAACTGATCAACACGGATTGATTCAAGCACAGATCTTCACCAACAAGAAGTTGCGTATGATGTGAACCATAAGTGGTATTAATTCTTTGTAGCTCCAAGGAATTACATTAGTATGTCCATAAACATAGCTCGTGTGTTTTATTTATTGCATGTTCTCATTTATGGTTATAGCATGTATATGATACATACTATATATGAGATGATAGGATGAATTATATGTATTTATACAAACTTCCTCATTAGAATATTAAGTCTAAGATATTTTCCATAAGAAACAAATAGGAAAAGCTTGATCGACTAAGCATGGGCATGCCCTAGCATGGTGCACTGTCTATCTCGTGGAGGTGTGATGGTAATATGTGGGTCTGCCCTAGTACGGTGCATATTTATTGTGTTGGCTTTTGGTTCTGGCTTAACTAGGTGACCTTAATTGGATTAAGAACCTAGATGCCTGCAGAAGATCATGGCAAGGAATTGCACATATAATCTATCTAAGTGTTGCATGTAATGCAATTGGCATGATTGCCTACCTGATAGAATCAAGTTGTGGGTGACAGTCCTAGCTGGCTCATGATTTGATGAAATTAGGATCTTGGCCCACTAGAATATTGTATGCTATAATATTATGAATTGATATTGAGGACTATAAATTTGAGTAAAATAGTGGGATGAATAATAATTAAAGGCCTAATTAATATCGTATAAATTATCAAATCAAACCAAATCAAAAATGTTTCAAAAAGTTGCAATATGTCTTTTTAGAATCCAATGTCAAACACAAACACGTTCAAATTGTGGTCAGTCCTTGAAAAGGACAAAATGGGATAAAGTTTGACAATTGGCTAAGCACGTTGAGAAATGTTATCATCTATGAGTGAATGCTCTATGTCCTTAATAGACCAATGCCGAAGGAACCCACATTAAATGTGCCTAAGGCTAAATGGATGCTTATTAGTAGCATTTCCAATGATGCCATAAACATTTGAATACCTAATGCTATGTTGTATAACTATGAGTTGCATGTGCAACATGAATACATGGACATACTCGAGATGGTAACACATCTTAAGAATCATGTAAAGTAAACAAGATATAATTTGAGTGCAAACGGATAAAGGGAGGTCCAGTAGAACCCCATGTGTTCAATGTGATTGGACATGTGGAATGGCTGGGTTTTCTCTTAGGTCTATAGTTGACCATTAATATGATTATGCTAGCATTGCATGAATCATATAGTTAGTTTATCACATGCTTGGTATGTTGATGAAAAAGAAAGTAAGAATAAGGACAAATCTATGAAGGTGATCAACAAAAGTGAGTCCTAGGGAAAAAGAAAGGTCAGGAAGTGTTCTGAGGCTAAGCTGAAGCCCAAGTCTTCTGAACTCAATATATGGAGAAGGGTATGTGTAAAAGGAATATGTCATTTTCACTTGAAGGATAAGGAAAAAAACGCCACCATTGTCACTTGTTTGGACATTGGAAAGGAATTATCCTCTTCATAGAGGATCTAAAGAAGAAGATAGAGATAGAGACCTTTACTTTAGGACCTGGGAAGAAGTTAGCTATAACTATATGGAGGAAGGGTTTCTGCTACTATAGTTGAAGTTTGTCATTCATTAGAACATAATAGAATTAGTGAATTGCTATTGTGTACTTGCCAAACATCATATGTTTTGTATGGAAAGTACATTATGCTATTTTATGGTGATGCCCTATGTCTCATAAACTATACATGATAGATGTAAATACAAATGTGTATGACATATATATTGAATGACTAGATAACTCAAACAATAAATATGTATATCGTTGTCATCTAGAACACATAAACAAGAAATTCATATCTAGAATCCATATGATGCTTATCTAGACTCTTTTGGTTGTTGAACCAATAGAGACATGCATGCCTTATTTTTTGTGCAAAATGACAAAAGCATCTTCACTAGAGGTAGTGGGGGAGCAACTATTCCATTATGACTAGTACATAGTAATGTACCAAGACCTATTTGGATGAATGCTAAAGGTAGTTACAAGTACCTCATTATATTTACTGATACGATCGAAATTTGTATTTTATGAAATACTAGTTTGGATCTCTTGAAGTGTTCAAGGAGATCATAAACGAAGTACATAACCAAATTGGTAAAAGTATTAAGATACCTAGATATGATCGATGTTAAGATATTTTAAACCAAAAGTTTGAGGACCTTCTGGGAGATCATGATAGTGTATCATAATGAACTCCACCTGAAACATTATGATATGTTAGAAAGAAGGTATCACACCCTGCTAAGTCATGGTGAGATTATCAATAAAATCTATCCAATCTTACCATTTCTTTTGGGAACATACTTAAACACTAAACATTGTACCATCTAAAATGGTTTAAAAGACACCATATGACATATGGCATGGGAAGTGTCCCTTATGATTCTTTTGTAGTGATTAGGATTGAAATATTGTATACGAAAATAGTTTCTTAAAGGTCTTTATCCACAAATCACATGAATGATATCTTGTGGAATACTACTTATATTCTAGCCTGACTAAAAAGTGTTTGTTGCTAGGATGGCTGAATTCCCAAAGGGAACTTAGTTCCAAAGGAATCAGTAGGAGTAAAAGTAGAACTTGAAATGTTTGAGACAAATAAGAAAACATTGAACCTAAAGAGGTACAACAAGGAACAAGGATAATCACAAACTATTTTGGAATCTACAGTTCCTTATGTAAACACAGAACTCATAGTTCTACTAGAGCACTCCTTGAGTTTGAAAGATTATGATATCTTATAACTCAATAAGGTGGTACGTAGATCATAGCGATGAGTCAACTACCTATCTAGAAACTATTGAGGAACCAGATTCTGAAAAAGTGCTTGAATTCATGAGATCTATGATGGATTCCATGTAAACCAACAAGGTTTGAACTTGGTGGATCTAGTTGAAGGAGTAAAACCCATAGGGTGCATTTGGGTCTTTGTAAGAAGACCAACATTGAAGGGTAGATTGGTTGCAAAAACCTGAAATAAGTTCAATGTGTTGAACATGATGAAGTCTTTCACTAGTTACCATGGTTAAATACATCTAGATCATGCTTGTTGTTGCATCTTAGTATGACTGTGAGATTTGGCATATGGATGTTAAAACCACATTCCTTAATTGAAATAATTAATAGTATGTGTGTGACACAGCCGCATGGTTTTAGAAATCCATTAATTCAAATAAAGTCTATAAGCTACAAAAGTCAATCTCTAGATTGAAGTAAGCATCTCAGAGCTAGAATCTTCTATTTGATAAGATAGTCAAAGGGTTTGGTTTGAGTCACAATGAAGATGGAATATGTGATTACAAAATATTTAATGGGAGTATATTGTATATTCCACATAATGATGGGGAATAATGTCCTTATCCTATAAATGTTAAAACCTAGCAAGGAAAGTACCTTCTATATGAAGGGTTTTGGTGAAGCATCTGATGTGATAGGGATCAAGGTCTATAGAGATAGATCTGGAAAGATTCTTGACCTAATTAAAATCACATACATTGGTAAGATGATGAACGGTTCAACATCCAAGACTCAATGAGAGAAAACTTGTCCATGTTCCATGGAGTTATTCTCTTAGGAGCCCAGTGTCCCAATACTTGTAAAGAGTAGGAACACATAGATAAATGTCATATGCATTCACAATTGGATCTATCATAAATGCCATGATATGTACTTATCTAATTATATTGTATGTGTTTGACATGATGAGAGGATATCCAGTCATCTCATATGTATTTGACATGATGACACATATATACCTACCTAGCAATCTCGTATGTATTGGACTTGTCGAGAGGGTATATGTCAGATACCAGTGAGAATCATTAGACTACCATAAACAACATCCTTAGATGCTTGTGAAGCGCTTAAAAGATTGGTTTCTTGTTTATGCTAATAAGGAAGAGTCGGATGTAAACGGTTACACCCATGCAAGCTTCCAAAATGACAAAATAATTGCAATCTAAATTTATGTTTGCGATTAAATGAAAATTGTAAGCTAGAAAAATGATCTAATGATTTTTGTCCTAATCTACAAAAGAAGTTGATTATCTCTATGTTATGAAAATAGTAGAGGATAACGTCTAGATGAAGAAGTTCATATGGGTGAACTTGTGTGAGGTTCCAAACCATTAATGACACAGTAGAAATAGTGATGACAACAATGGAGCTATGAGCTAGGCTAGGAATCTCAGATAGCATACTATAGAGCTTCCATCTCATACGAGTAGTCGTACAATAAAGAAATGAGAAAATTGCAATATACCGACTTAAAGCAAACATTACTAAACACATTATAAAAGAAGTTATGCATCAGAAGCATGTTGGTCATGTTATGTCACTCGGTATGAGATCCATGGGTGATTGGCTCTAACTGCAAGTGGGAGTCTATTGGTATGTATGCATAGAGAGCCAATCATATGATGATTGCAGTGCCATAACATATAAATGATTTGATTAATAATAAAGGAAAGCTTCCAATTTATTTTGTAGATTCTGTTATAAGATAATGAATAACATAATAATTGTCTAGAGAATATTATTACTCAATGACACATGTCTTCAAGTCTTGGAAGAAATGAGATCAAACAGATGTTAAGAGTACATATACATATTCTCACTATGTCCCTGATCCATTGTCATTGTGGAAGGTTGATAGAAAAAAAATGACACAAAAGATCAAAGTGTGAGTTGGTTGATGACTGAATCTCATTGGTCATGATATGGGAATATCAAACCAAGCACAAAGATACATGTTAGACAACAATTATCAGATAGATCCACCATGGGAACACATAGAAGTCATCGTCATGGAAATCATAGTCAACTCTCATAGTGATGGTGGTGGTTGTGGTTCTTAGACCCGCAATAACTAAACTCATCACATGTCATTGGGTACACATTGACATCATCAAACACAGTCCTGAAACATGGGTTGTTATAATGATGATGATTGGGTGACTTTGACACATGGGGCATTACTGTGAGTGATATATATGGGATTTGTCCCTCCGATAATAGTATGATATCCAATGCCTCTTGATTAGAGAGACTGAGAAAAGTATGGCCATATGCATGTGAGTCAATATGTGATTTTGAGCTTACATATATCTGATGTATTCTTCTCATGTTCAAGGAACAAGTTTGAATTAAAATGAGGATGACTTCTCAATGCCTCTAGTTCAATATGGATATCAGTGACAAAGGAACTATACAAACATTATAACACCATACACAGATCGTAGGTTGAAGTTGCCCCCAACTTTCTATTCACTTGGGCAGCAAAGATGACAACTAGGCACCACTGTTTGATTATGATGTAATAAGTTTTTATGAACATTCACTACCAATGTGATATGGGACCTATAGGGTCACACACATAGGAATTCATCTAGAAGAGGAGTTGAATCTTGAGTGACAATTGAATTAAGTACTAAAGTGCTTAGGTACTCAATTCACACAACAAATCAACGAATTTTCTGACTGAACTGCCAAACGACCATCTCACTGAGTGAGATATCTAATTGGGCAGCTAGACCGGCGTCTCAAGTGTTGAGATGGCCATTTGGATTGTCAGGTATATCAGAAATCAAATTGTCTTAGTTGTATGCTATGAACCAAACAGTTCAAGCTATTGAATCGATCGACTCAACTCAAACTCACAAGATAGTCATCTGGGTGAGTGGGACGGGCGTCTCGCTTGTGAGAGATAGCCCGATCGGGATGAATGAAAGTTCTAGAGTTTTTTCAAACTCATTTCAATTGTACATATTTGGGGTGCAAGTAAATTAATATATGACACTAATTAGGAAATGATTTGTCAATTCATACCTGACTGGGAAAGTACAAAACAACCATCTCGCTTCACGAGACGACCGTCTTGCATCCAAGACAACCATTTTTCTTAGAAGAATGACTATATTTCTTGGTGAACTGGCCATGTCACTTGGCAAAATGATAGTCTCACTTGGCGAGATGACCGTTTCGTAGGATGCAGGTTGTGAAACTTCCAAAAAAGTCACAAAAATTCAAGATCTACTTGTCCTTTCCACTCCTTCTTTAGTCCCACTTTAGTTGGGGACTGGGAACCTTGACTCTAACCCCTCCAATATATAGAGGGGTATTGGGGGCTTCCTAGAACATAACTACTATACAAACAATTGAGAATCAATTTCTCTAACAATTGTTGTCCTCTCTAGTTGTGGTAACCACGAGAGCCCATGCAAGTCCTACCCAACTTGGGAGGGATAGCCACAAGAGAGAAACAACTGAGGATCATTGTTGTGGGAGAGAATGTCGGTGACTAGTACACCAACGAGAGGGAAGACTCCTTCATGTCCGTCGGGATGACAAGAGTTCTAGTTGGTATGTGTGGACTACTCTAGAGGCAAGAGTCTGTTGGCTGCTACTAGGAGGGCAACATCAACTCGCAGTCCGTGGTGAGATCTGAGGAGCCATTACAGCATTTGTCTGAGTCTGCTATCCATGGAGGAGAAATCAGATGAGTATGAGTGCGATTAGGAGCTGCATAAACACCATCCAAGATAGAGTGTGCATCTACATCAATGAGG
The DNA here is from genome assembly GCA_963693085.1 of Alisma plantago-aquatica. Classification (NCBI taxonomy): domain Eukaryota; kingdom Viridiplantae; phylum Streptophyta; class Magnoliopsida; order Alismatales; family Alismataceae; genus Alisma; species Alisma plantago-aquatica. The sequence goes on from OY856412.1 coordinate 383,221,054, forward strand.
ATTGTCACTAGACTTGCTCCAAGACTAGGTATATCTTCATGAAACCATCCTTCCCATTGCATAATTATTGACACGATCTGCTGGTTAATGAAAAATATGTTAGTAAAATTTTTATTTTTGCTTCCTACCTGATGTCATGTTTCCCTACATAATGTGTGTCCAATCACATATTAATATGTTATTTCCCACTCACAAGAGGAGGGAACTAAGGAGTGAAATGAAGAAGGGAAAGGAAAACAAGAAATTCAATTAGAGATAACAGGACACAAGACAGAGATGGCATGTCTATTAAAGACAAAAAAAATAGTTTCCACTACTTCCCTCCTCCCTCCTATTTTTTTCTTTCTCTCTCTTACCACTATTCCATCATTCATTTTATTTCATATATGTTATGATATGCTTATATCACATATTCATGTATCTTTACACCCTTTTCCTTATCCCTCCTATTTTCTCTTTCTCTCTCTTCCCACTACTTCCCTCATCCATTTATCAAATCAAGAGGAGAGAGGAATATAAGATAGTATTTCATATGTAAAATGATAATAGACTAGAGATAATGTGACGACCCTAATTTTTCTCACCCTTTATTATACCCTCCCTCAAACTATGATGACCAATTATCTAGTTTGAATGTCAATTTCATAGTTTGAGTGTTGTGACACTCCAATTAGATTTCTTTACTTCTCAATTTCGCAAAGTGTGACATCAATCAACATCTTGAGCTTAGTATTATAGTTTAATACATCATCCCCTTGAAACCATTTTTGAACTTATGCACTATGATCGTATGACTCTACACTATGTACTATGTTATAGAGGATCCAATAATGAGTCCAATGATGTAAAAGTCTCCTCAATCAGATTTTAGGATCAAAAGTTAGGGGTGTTAGAAATATGAGTTTACCCAGCCTTTTCTATATTGTATTCTTTGTTTTTGGACCGATTTTGGGCACTTTGGGCTTGGAATGGAAATGAAAGCCCATCCGCCCACTCCCCCTTTATCTTTCCCCTTCAGGTTGTTACTGAGAATAGGATTTCACCCTTCCGCCTCCCCCTCCAAATCGGGAAATGGAGGAGAATGGAAGCAGTGCTGGAAACCCTAAACCCTTGCTCCCTTAAATACTCCCCCTTCCCTTGCGCTTCCTTGCTCTTTTCCTAGCCGTCAACCTGAACTGGAATGGTCCCTCTTCCACCTTTTTCTGTTGTTGCCTCCCAAGCAACACCCCCCTGTTTCATCCCACTGTCGCCCATGCCAAAGCCAAGAAGAAGGGCGCCACCGCCCCTCACCTCACGAGGACCAATAGATGATGTCGAGTCTGTCCTCAAGCCTCTAAAGCTCAGGCGGCGACAACAGTGGCTGCTTCGGCCTTTCTCTTCTGTTGTGCCATCCTTCTGTGCGGCCGATGCTTCTAGGGTAGGACGCCCTCTCATCCACTCCAGTTCACGGAAGAGGACTGGGAGGCTACTGGGTGATAGGCGCGCCCCACAGAACCAGCCGCGTTTCCCTCCTCTAGGTCGGCCGCAGCCATCGCGACACCAAGGAACGGGAGTGGGGCTCTCCTGTTTGTCCCCTGTTCTAGCCCCAGAACAGAGGAATCGTGTGGAAAGGGAAGACGCGTGCTTGGGCTTGGACCAGCAAGACCGGAGGCCCAGCACCCATGGGCGGCCAAGGCCCAGTCAACGAACAAATCAAATCCTCTAGCTAAAATAAGGTATAATTCCCCTTTGCAAGATCAGTTCTTTGAATATGATAACTCCTAGACCCTAAGTCCAAATTGCACGAACCTATATATCAAATCGATCAAATCGAAAAGATCTACAACATGAGAATGGTTTCAGACCCTGAATATTCTTCTAAATCTCTGATAATGCTAGTAATGTGATCTTTGACTTCTTTGACCATGCTTAATGCATAATTGTGATGAATATTGAATATTTGATGTATACCTACCCTCCTAACCTTGACGTCAATAACTTTTGTACATATTGAGTTTAATGGGAGTCATCATTATCCCTATTGCTCATAAACGACTCTTTTTTGTGTACTTATGTGTCTAATGCAGACTTTAATGATGAACCTTGCCCTAAAATTGCTAATCTTGTTGCTAATGGACAACCACCTAATATTGTTATATGTTTCTTATGACCTAATGTTGCTGATCTAAATCATCTTTTAGATCTAGACCTCTTGACTCGATGAATCATTATCTAGGGTGCCCTATTGTGAGTCTTTGACCCTAGAATACATGTAAATGCCTTAAACATTGAGATGGTCATAGAAAGTGCATAGAACGTAATAATGACATGGAACTCGAACCACACTCTTATGATGGACCCTAAATCAATATGAGATCATCAAATGGACTAATAAGCAACTTGGAACCCATCTTGGCCAAAACCCTAAAATGCATCTAATTAGGGTTAATGATGAGAATCTAATGCATATATGTAATCTTGTTCTTAATCGGGTTTGGCATGTGGCTAGATGGCAATGGATGTGTTAAGTTAAGAATCTCTGAATCAGGTATGGGCCTTATCTAGTTATATGACTACCGCTTTCTTGCTTGAAAAGACATATATTGTATGCTTGTTTGTCTATTTTCTCAAATATTGCCATGTAGTATTGCTATGTGTTACTCGATGTTTGCCTCGTCGGTTTTATAACTTGAACACATATATACATGGAACTCCATTATAATATTGTTGATAAAGGGCTCTTGGTTACGACCTTGAGGTCCCTCTCGTATAAAAGGGTTAGATAAGCTTGAGCACCCTTACGGACCCTTCCGACGGGAAGATGGTCAAAGGCCTTAAACATGTTTGATATTGTTGGTATAATGGAGTGAAATGACATAAAATATGGTTTCACATTTGTTAAACAATTAACATGTTTATTCTTGTTCGTTTAATCTTGACATCTTTTCAAAATTATGCAAAGCTTATATATATGTGTATCTTTCGGCCCCATACTCAACACCTTGTGTGTTGACCCATTTCTCGTATGTTGTTTTTAGGTTCAGAGATGGCTGGAAGGTTGATAAGCTTGGTGAGCTATGCTAGGTGTACTTGTTGTAAGATCCAGTTTTAGTGCACATGAATGACTTGTACCTTGACTCTGGAAATATGTAACTAAATTCATGAATATAATGCATTTTATATAAATTCATACTTGTTGAATGTGGAGACTATGTTGGTGCCTTTATCTTATTATTTGTTCATGTGTGCTAAGCTTTACGCTTCCGCATATCGCATTTGATATACGTTTGGTTAATGGGACTGGGATTCCGGTTCCGCGACAGATAACATGTCAATTACATACTAAAAAATATTACTTCACACTAGTTCCCTCTACCCTAGTACTTTTTTCTCTTTCTATCTCCTGCCACTATTTCCCTCCTGAATTTGTGTTCACACATATTGTAATGTATTTTTTATCACATATAATTTGTTTTAATTCATCCCCATCTTCCTCCTCTCTCATATTCTCATTCTTGTCACTATTTCACTCCTCCCTTTTTTTTCTCTCTTTCCACTACTTCTCATCTCTCTACTAGCTAATTTTGTACTTGACATGTGTATGTGTACTTTATATATCATATTATTGGGTTATTTCAAACAACTTCCTTGCCCCTCCCGCCTAGTTTATCTTTCTCACTCATCCCATCACTTCTCTCCTCCTCCCTCCTATTTTATTCTTTCTCTTACTTCCCTCCTTCCTCCATTATTTCTTCATTTCATTATTGTGATCCTCTTTGCTATTGTTATTTATCTTTGGAACACCACTTTCCTCATTCCCCTCTCTTCTGTATTTCTTTTTTTTCTCTCCACCCAATACTTCTCTCATTTCTCCATCCTATTTTTCTTTCTATTCACCTTTTGCTCTAGTATAAGTAATTCTCTTGCATCAATATAATCAGAATGGTAACAATCAAGTTAGAATGTCACCATCTGTTAGAGTTTGGTCGCATGAATCTTTTGGAAAAAATAGAATACACGTTACATTTTCTATTAAAAAGATACAGTACATATTAAGATAAAAAATTTTATTCCTTTAATTCAAACATAGTTTGTAGAAAACATAGGACACTATAATAAATAGGTAGCTTTTTCTCAAATTATAGATTTTTGGATAATAGATAGATGATAGATATTCCATAGGGATAATTACTTTGTAAAGACCAAGTCTCTACTAAAAATCATGGCGGAAGAAATAAAACTTGACTTTATTCAAAATGTATAAAGAGTACATTACAAAATTTTTCCCAAATGGGGTACATCTTTATACAAGAACAAGGATCTAGGTAGAGGAAGACTTAGAATAAGCCAATATTGTCTCCAAACAAAACAACTTAATATATAAAAGCAACTATGATCATGCAAGCTATATGTTCCTTTTCTTCTTTTCCTATCCTTAGCCTTAGGTTCACCAAACTTCCATGCGCACTCATCCTAACCTGGATGGTTGGGGTCATCCAGCAAGAGAAAGATAAAAGGTATGTGTCAATAATAGGATGAAGGCAATCATAAAGTTAAGCATTTCATAACAAAAGATTCCACTAAGGAATTTCAAGAAGTGAAAGGCAAGTGAGTAAATAAGATTTTAGAAAACTGCCACATTTAAATATCAACGAATATCACATTTGCATGAATATAAATTATGACTCAAAATCATCTCAATGTAGGGTGAGGCACCTACCGGACCTCACCAATGGAAGGGGGACTAAAACCCCAGTGCCTAAAAAGTGGCAGGGGGACTAAAACCCCAGTGCCTAATATATAAAATGGCAGGGGGACTAAAACCCCAGTGCTTATGGCAGGGGGACTAAAACCCCAGTGCCGTATGGGTGGTTTGTACTCATGTACACTACATTGTCAATTGGCCAATAACTATATCATGCATAAACATTCACTTGCAGTAGAGTGAAAAGTATAACAAGATAAGAACATAGCATTGGGAATCAAACCCAAGAAATAAATAAATAGGCCATCATAGGCAACAACAATATCCAATAACTCCAAGAAATAAAGGAGTAAACAAAGCAACAACATTATACAATGTTTCCAAGTATATCAAAAGGATGAGCCAACACTGGCCATGACAAGATTAAATATTTCACATAAGTGAGCCACAAATGCAATTTATTCATCAAAGAAGTAAAAGAGGTGAAAAATGCATTTAGGAGAATAGCAAGGCTAGCACAATAATGATTGTGGGGTTGGAAAAGACCCAACTGAGAGATTAGGATTGTTTGCACAATTACATTCCACATAGATTTCACATTCATCATGGATGTCACATACTAAAATAAGCTTCACATACCTATTTTTAATTAATTACCATCACATTCACCAATCTGATTGTATCACCATTCCATTTTCCCTAGTTACATCATTACACATGTATTAATATATATATAAAGACATAAAGAATAGGAAAAACCCTAATTTTCTACCTTGAAAACCAAAGCTCGATTTGTGACTCAAAACCTTGACCAAACAATTATTCATATTCTCCTGATTAATAAAACATATTTTATTTTACAAATTGGAGTTAAAATAAATTAATTAGGTATTTTAGAATATTTTATATACTTAAAAAGGCATTCAAAGAAAACTTCGAAAAAGGAATCATAATTGGGACTCAAAAACCATAAAATCAAATCCTAAGTTAAAAATCCTTTCCATTGACTATTTATTTGCATTTTTCTGACCATGGATCGATTTACTATGAATTAAGTAAAATCGACCAATCAGAATGCAAGAAAACCATAGCGTGGCAGTTATTTAAATGAAAATGCAATTCGATGTAAATAGCATGTGAATTGATGAAAATGCCCTTGTGTATAAAATGAAATGAATTAAAACGACGAGGGCAGTATGGTCATTTAGACTTATATGCATCATCGTAGGCGAGAAACAAGGGAAAAAGGAATTTGCGATTATGCCCATGGATGATTAATCGAGTTGATTGGCACTGTAAGGGTAATAACATCATTCGGTATCTATTGAATACTTGCAGAGAGAAACAAACCAAAAGATAAAAATATGAGAATGACCATGCGATATAAATCTATCGATTGAAGGGGAATGGCTATCTAGGTGATTGACTGACCTAGATTGCTTCTTCTTTGGCCATGGCGCGAGGCTTGCTCAGCGCTTCACCTGCGATCAACCAACTTGGGTGTTGAGTCTGTATCGGCTGAGGAAATCAGTTGAGTGGAACCACGGGGAGTCTCTGGGTTGAAAGCCACTGATGCGAACGTGAAAGGACCATCGTGGCCCTAGGACAGGTCACCGATGCGTCAAGAACAGGGGAGAAGGTCGAAGCTCGACGACCAAAGGCAGACATGATAAACTGGGAAACTGAGATCGGGATCAATTGGCGAGGTGAAAACGGGCATAGGTCAGGTCCTAGCGTGGGAGGAGGAGCACCAAAACACAAAAACACAGGTGGCGGCGGAGCTCGACGGCGAGCTTACAGGACCCAACGTTCGGGGGCATCGCGAGGCGAGGAGGTGCAACGGAAAAGAAGAACAGAAGTGGAGGATGCTCACCTAACGTCCAATTGGTCCGAATATGTCCAGAGACACGAGGGAGTAGCCAGGGTCACCAGAGATGCACATTGAGCAGGTTGGGGTGACTGAGGGCATCCTAGGGTCAACTGAGCGTGGAGGACTGATGTGCGAGGCTGAGGATGGTTTTCCGGCCTTGAATAGGCAAAAAGGGGAACTCTACCCCGCTTTGTAACCTCTCCGTGAAGAAGAGGAGAAGGGCACAAATGGGCGTTTCATCCACCGGTCATATCAAAGGTCGAGCAAAGGATCGCTGAACCCGTCGTGAGGAGACGAAGCTAATGGGACAGGAATCGTGCATAATGGTGGAGAGGAGAGGGAGAACGGCTCCGAGGAGCTGGGGCGCCACGCCTGTTCAGTGGGTGGGAGGAAGAAGACGGCGGGAGGGCCGTTGGATCACACCTGGGTCCAAGATGATCGGATCCTGGCCGTCGATGAAGCGCTAGCTAAGGGGCACGCGTGACACATCAAATCGCGCAGGACTTTGGCGTTACAACGTCATTTAAATGAAATCGATTAAATGTTAAAGTTACTCTTTATTAAAAGCTTATAAAATGGATTTGAAGGGTCAAACGAAGTCCAAAAGCCACCAAATTTGGAAAATAGGTTCATATTAGCATTTAGAACGATTCTATGAAATTAGATTTCATATTTATATCCAATAAGGCCCTTAATAAATATATTTCTCATTAAAGTGTATATTAATATATTAAAATGAATGAATTATATGAAAAGACTTCTTTTTATGAAACATGTGAGTAAATTTCGAGATATTAAGAACATTAAGATTTCAATAATCATTTCTCAATTAAATAACATATTTTCATGAATTAAAATCATATTTTGAGGAGAGAGAAACAATTAAGGTTAATATTCTCATTAATTAATTCAAATACACATTATTACTAATATATTTATACACAAATCTCCAAATAAACATTATCCGCTTATTTTCTCACATAAAATTCCATTTTGCATTATTAGCCCTTAATTATTACCTTAAGTGGGTTATTTGTGCAAACACCCCTTTATTATGATAAATGAGGGAAAAAGGTAATTTTAAACCTTGAATTGTGCTCAAATTGCACCAGGAGTCCAAAAAGAATATAAAACAAGGGAAATTTATGAAAAAGGTCCAAATGTACTAGAAGGAAAAGAAAAGCTCAAAAATGGGTAAATTGCAGGAAAGACCCTAAGATTCAGTATGTTACATCACACCACCCCGTAAAGAGGATTTCATCCTCGAAATCACAACAAGAGGAAAGAGAGGGTGAGTGTGCAACATCCCAACCTTACGCACTAGGTTATAACCCTTAATCTAAGGTACAACACAAAATCTACATAAGTCAGGTGTTATAAGGTTTCCATAAAACCTATAGCCTTTTATCAAACTCATATTAACATTTTTGCCTTATTAGCATAATCTCCATCATGAAGAGGTATCATATTTATTATATTATCACTTGTGCCACATTTTATTCAAAAAAATTATATCTGAATACTATATCATGTGTATTTCCCTCATCAAGGGTTTTAAGCACAATTTTATCAAGCCATTTCAACATTAATTAATGTATTAGGTCAAGAACCTTAATAACATGAATTCATTTTCCATTATCCACTTAAAACTATCATGTAGAATTATCACAAATTATTTTGTAGAAAAAGTTAATATTATCCAACAAGTTATTAAGCCTATAATAATTCTAAATAATATCCATATTGCACATTGTCATATCATCTTTCATACTCATATCCATTACATCATTAATTATTTTCGTCCATTACACTCCATATTATAAATTATACATATTTTAATTCACATTAGGCATTTATGAATATTTATGTGAATCCAATTATTCATTTTAGTGAATAGGATGTAACACATTAAATATTAATGAATTAATTCATATATCAAATTATGATGAGGTGTTCATTAGAGAACAAGGTGATATACCTTATATATATTGATAACTTTGTGACTATAATCCATTTACATGCATTTAGGTACATTATGTGATGATGACACCTAATGTCACTAATGTATCATGAAAGGCATTAAGGATATATATATATATATATATATATATATATATATATATATATATATATATATATGTATATGTTGTCAAAGCTAGATGATTACATATTAGAGTTTAGATCAACATGATCATTACATGTTAAAGCATCCTTAGGGTGCATTATCCATACACATTTTACCATTAGGGTGGCATAGTCAACGTTATGTATATTCACCATTAGTAATGAGTAACCCATTATTATGTGCATCAATAATATGTGAAGGTTCAAGCATATGAACTATCTCTATATGACTTACTACATATTCATGTGTGTATAAATAAACAAGTTGAATTACAAGTATAATGTGTTTGGTAAATTCTTGTTCACATAAGTTATTATGTACATATTTCCACATGGATAGGGTTTCTAACTCCAAAGGTATTTGATTTTGCTTTTAATTGGGATTCCATCCCCCTAAAAAGGGATTTCGTCCTCAAAATTAGATTTGCAAAACCAAATAGGGTACTAACACCATTACCCTCATCCTACCCCTTAAAAGGGTTAACTAAGTCAAACTAATCTATGGGTAAAAGGTACATAAAACTCAACACTACAAGGATTTATTAACCAAGATTCAGGGTGTAACCTAGGGTACACTAAACCCTAAACATAGGAGTATAAGGTATTTAAGGATGCTTTTTTTGTGTAAGAGATCAAATCATCACTTATGGTTTTCCTAACTTATTCAACAATTAGGTAACATGCCCAAAGATAGACTATTTCGAGCTGTCTGTATCAGACCAGGCCAGGCCAGGTCATATGAGCTTAGGAGTCCTCGTTACCAAGCTAGTGGGGTGGAGGAAAATATTCCCAGCCCCCAAGATCTGACCCTTTCTAGACACCATCACTTCAACTTCTTGCTCTAGTAGCTTCTCAATAGGAAATTTACCAAAATGTTGACAAATTTTATTTTTAATTAATTATTATTATGATACCAAATCAAACTTTCATGCTAGGTCAACTCTAAGGTGAAAAACTAGCTAAAGGGAAACTATATACTCTGGGGAGACAATTTTAGAATTAGTCAAGAATCTGACTACCTTGATGCTCTAATACCATGCTGTAAAGACCAAGTCTCTACTAAAAATCATGTCAAACAAAAACACCAATGTGTGGCAGCGGAAGAAATAAAACTTGACTTTATTCAAAATGTATAAAGAGTACATTACAATTTTTTTTCCAAATGGGGTACATCTTTATACAAGAATAAGGATCTAGGTAGAGGAAGACTTAGACTAAGCCAATATTGTCTCCAAACAAAACAACTTAATATATAAAAGCAACTATGATCATGCAAGCTATATGTTCCTTTTCTTCTTGTCCTATGCTTAGCCTTAGGTTCACCAAGCTTCCATGCGCACTCATCCTAACCTGGATGGTTGGGGTCATCCCAAAAGAGAAAGATAAAAGGTATGTGTCAATAATAGGATGAAGGCAATCATAAAGTTAAGCATTTCATAACAAAAGATTCCACTAAGGAATTTCAAGAAGTGAAAGGCAAGTGAGTAAATAAGATTTTAGAAAACTGCCACATTTAAATATCAACAAATATCACATTTGCATGAATATAAATTATGACTCAAAATCATCTCAATGTAGGGTTAGGCACCTACCGGACCTCACCAATGGCAGGGGGACTAAAACCCCAGTGCCTAAAAAGTGGCAGGGGGACTAAAACCCCAATGCCTGATATATAAAATGGCAGGGGGACTAAAACCCCAGTGCCTACGACAGGGGGACTAAAACCCCAGTGCCCAATGGGTGGTTTGTACTCATGTACACTACATTGTCAATTGGCCAATAACTATATCATGCATAAACATTCACTTGGCAGTAGAATGAAAAGTATAACAAGATAACAACATAGCATTGGGAATAAAACCCAAGAAATAAATAAATAGGCCATCATAGGAAACAACAATATCCAAGAACTCCAAGAAATAAAGGAGCCAACAAAGCAACAACATTATACAATTTTTCCAAGTATATCAAAATGATGAGCCAACACTGGCCATGACAAGATTAAATATTTCACATAAGTGAGCCACAAATGCAATTGATTCATCAAAGAAGTAAAAGAGCCAAAAAATGCATTTAGGAGAATAGTAAGGCTAGCAAAGTAATGATTATGGGGTTGGAAAAGACCCAACTGAGAGATTAGGATTGTTTGCACAATTACATTCCACATAGATTTCACATTCATCATGGATGTCACATACTAAAATAAGCTTCACATACCTGTTTTTAATTAATTACCATCACATTCACCAATGTGATTGTATCAACATTCCATTTTCCCTAGTTACATCATTACACATGTATTAATATATATAAAGACATAAAGCATAGGAAAAACCCTAATTTTCTACCTTGAAAACCAAAGCTCGATTTGTGACTCAAAACCTTGACCAAACGATTATTCATATTCTCCTTATTAATAAAACATATTTTATTTTACAAATTGGAGTTAAAATGAATTAATTAGGTATTTTAGAATATTTTATATACTTAAAAAGGCATTCAAAGAAAACTTCGAAAAAGGAATCATAATTGGGACTCAAAAACCATAAAATCAAATCCTAAGTTAAAAATCCTTTCCATTGACTATTTATTTGCATTTTTCTGACCATGGATCGATTTACTATGAATTAAGTAAAATCGACCAATCAGAATGCAAGAAAACCATAGCGTGACAGTTATTTAAATGAAAATGCAATTCGATGTAAATAGCATGTGAAATGATGAAAATTCCCTTGTGTATAAAATGAAATCAATTAAAACGACGAGGGAAGTATGGTCATTTAGACTTATATGCATCATCGTAGGCGAGAAACAAGGGAAAGAGGAATTTACCATTATGCCCATGGATGATTAATCGAGTTGATTGGCACTGTAACGGTAATAACGTCATTCGGTATCTATTGAATACTTACAGTGAGAAATAAACCAAAAGATAAAAAGACGAGAATGCCCATGTGATATAAATCTATCAATTGAAGGGGAATGGCTATCTAGGTCATTGACTAACCTAGATTGCTTCTTCTTTGGCCATGGCACGAGGCTTGCTCTAGCGCTTCACCTGCGATCAACCAACTTGGGTGTTGAGGCTATATTGGCTTAGGAATTCAGTCGAGTGGAACCGCAGAGAGTCTCTGGATTGAAATCCACTGATGCGAACATGAAAGGACCACCGTGGCTCTAGGACAGGTTGCCGATGCGTCAAGAACAAGGGAGAAGGTCGGAGCTCGATGACCAAAGAAGAACATGATAAACCGGGAAACTGAGATCGGGATCAATTGGCGAGGTGAAAACGGACCTAGGTTAGGTCCTAGCGTGGGAGGAGGAGCACCAAAACACAAAAACATAGGTGGCGGTGGAGCTCGACGGCGAGCTTACAGGACCCAACGTTCGGGGGAATCGTGAGGTGAGGAGGTGCAACGGAAAAGAAGAACAGAAGTGGAGGATGCTCACCTAACGTCCAATTGGTCCGAATATGGCCAGAGACGCGAGGGAGTAGCCAGGGTCACCGGAGATGCACATTGAGTAGGTTGGGGTGACTGAGGGCAGCCTAGGGTCAATTGAGTGTGGAGGAGTGATGCATGGGGCTGAGGATGGTTTTCCGGCCTTGAATAGGCAAAAAGGGAACTCTACCCCGCTCTATAACCTCTCTGCGAAGAAGAGGAGAAGGGCACAAATGGGCGTTTTGTCCACCGGTCATATCGAAGGTCGAGCAAAGGATCACTGAACCCGTCGTGAGGAGATGAAGCTAATGGGATAGGAATCGTGCATAATGGTGGAGAGGAGAGGGAGAACGGCTCCGAGGAGCTGGGGTGCCGTGCCTGTTCAGTGGGCGGGAGGAAGAAGACGGCGGGATGGCCGTTGGATCACACCTGGGTCCAAGATGATCGGATCCTGGCTGTCCGATGAGGTGCTAGCTAAGGGGCGCGCGTGACACATCAAATCGTGCAGGACTTTGGCGTTACAACGTCATTTAAATGAAATCGATTAAATGTTAAAGTTACTCTTTATTAAAAGCTTATAAAATGGATTTGAAGGGTCAAACGAAGTCCAAAAGTCACCAAATTTGGACCATAGGTTCATATTAGCATTTAGAATGATGATATGAAATTAGATTTCGTATTTATTTCCAATAAGGCCCTTAATAAATATATTGCACATTAAAGTGTATATTAATATATTAAAATGAATGAATTATATGAAAAGACTTCTTTTTATGAAACATGTGAGTAAATTTCGAGATATTAAGCACATTAAGATTTCAATAATCATTTCTCAATTAAATAACATATTTTCATGAATTAAAATCATATTTTGAGGAGAGAGAAACAATTAAGGTGAATATTCTCATTAATTAATTCAAATACACATTATTACTAATATATTTATACACAAAACTCCAAATAAACATTATCCACTTATTTTCTCACATAAAATTCCATTTTGCATTATTAGCCCTTAATTATTACCTTAAGTAGGTTATTTGTGCAAACACCCCTTTATTATCATAAATGAGGGAAAAAGGTAATTTTAAACCTTGAATTGTGCTCAAATTGCACCAGGAGTCCAAAATGAATATAAAACAAGGGAATTTATGAAAAAGGTCCAAATGGACTAGAAGGAAAAGAAAAGCTAAAAAATGGGTAAATTGCAGGAAAGACCCTCAGATTCAGTATGTGACATACTTTTTCAAACATTATTGCTCAAATATGAACAAGAATGTTATTTTTATGATCATCATGCTTTATGTAGATCTAGTAACTCTCTCTCTCTCTCTCTATTTATACTATATGTTTTCCCTCCTCATTAGTCTCATAACTACCCCTCTCTTCACATCACACAATCTCTTCATTTCTTCATTCCCAGTCACAATTAATTGACACGGTAGTGGAACAAGCTATGCCTAAGTATCTGGAACAACTACGCCTAATTAAGCAGTCGAACCATGTGAGTCCTAGAGAAACTCATGTTTATTGATCTTAAGTTCAATTAAGATGAAAGTGAGGCCATGGCCATAGTTTTGGTATGTATGCCTAGAGACCAACCATATGATGATTGGAATGTGGAATAAGATACACAATTTGATAATAGTAAAGGTGATTCTATCTATTATGTTTGTCTCAATCATAAGATGATGACACAGACATAAGTAGATGCCTAGAGAATGATGTTACGTGATGGTATGTCTTCATATTCAGGACGTGAACAATGAGATCATATGTATGATAAGAGTACATACATTTTTGTTATGTCCCTAGTTAGATATTACTATGGAAAATAAAAAACAATAATACATACAACTAGAGTATGTGTTGACCGATGACAGATCTCATTAGTATTGATATATGACATCAAGTCACTAACATAGGTACATGTTAGAGAATAGTGTACAAAACAGACCCACTATGAGAGTGATACATGGAGACCATGGAGTGGTAGTCAGAATCAACTCTCATATTGATAGTGATGATTGTAGTTCTTAGACCTGAAGTCACTCCACTCATCACATGTCATTTGGTATACTTTGATATCATCAAATGTAATTCTAAAATACAGGTTGCCATAAAGGTGAGGATTTGGTAGCTTTAATAGATGGGGACTGAGTGTGAGTGATGTAGAAGGGATTTGTCCCTCCTACAAGAGTTTGATATCCAAGGCCTCTTGATAAGCGAGACTGAGAAATGTACGACCGTACTGATGTGGTTCAATATGTGATATATGAACTCATATGTGTCTCATATGGTCCACTCTAGTTCAAGATACATGGATTAAATGTATAGAGGATGATGATTACATGCCTCAAGTTCAATCCAGGTATCAGAGACAAAGGAACTATACAATCATGGTAACAATAATCACATATTATAGGTTGAAGTTGTTCTCCAACTTTTCAGATTACTTGGATAGAAATGATGTGTGACTAGGCATCGACCTTTGCTTTTGATGTCATAAGGACATTCACTATCAATGTAATTCTGGACTTATAAGGTCACACACATAGGATACACATGGATTAAAGGAATATATTCATGAATGATTTTTAAATTGAATGTGAAAGGTGTTTAGGTAATCAATTAAACAATAGATCAATTGACTAGACTCTGAATCATCAAGTTCAAGTGATGGCCTGCTATCTAGAGTGTTAGGTTGATTAGAAATTGAATTGCTTGAGTTCTGCCAGAACTGAGGCACAAGATGATGCAAGACAACCGTTTGCTTGTTGGTTGTGAGACGTCCCTCTCACGTGAGCAAGACGACCATTTTGTGATCCAACAAGCAGCTCGTGTGAGTGAGATGACTTGTTGTGGTCGTGAGACTATCAGATTGCATGAGCGAGATGCCCGGTTCATGGGGAAATTTGATTGCATTAAGGATTAGTGTTGACGTCATGTTGTGCATTAATTGGATTCAAATTACTAATTTGATTTAGAGTAAGAAATTACCTGGAACGATCGTCTTGCTATGAAATATGATCGTCCTGCAGTTCACAATTTCTAGAACATTCACGATTTTGGACCCTTGTATTCCCACACTAATCGGGAACCCTGACCCTGGCCTCTACTGTAAATAAAAGGGTATTGGTGGCTTCCCAAGACACACAATTGAGAATCAGTTTCTCTGACTATTGTTGTCCTCTCTGGTTATGGTAACAAATGAAGAGCATGAGCAAGTCCTACCCATTGAAGAGAAGGATAGTGAGGGAAAGAATAGTTGAGGATTAGTTATGGGAGAGTATGTCGGTGACTAGTACACAAATAGAAGGGGTCAATTCCTTCCCGTTGGCTTTGGTAGCACAACATGGAGTTCTCCGTGGTCCGTGTGGACTACTCTAGAGGTAGGAGGTCATTGTCTACTACTTGAAGGACAATGGCAGCCTATGGTCTGTGGCAAGACCACAGGAGCTGTTGCAGATGTTGTTCCATTCTATTGTCTATGGTGAATCCCAATATTTGTACAAACACCGTCCAAGAGAAGCTAGATGACAATTGAACATCTACAAAGATGAGAAATATGTCAGTAGACTTTCTCTAGGACCATGTATATTCTCAAAAGCATCGTTTCTATTATATAGTTGTTGACGTGATCCACTGGTTTATGGGAAATACAAATGTAAAGTTTTTGTTTCCACTGCCTTATCTATCGCCCCTATTTCCTAATAGTGGTATCAGAGCCACTTCAATCTACTTTGTTTTGGGATAATCCATATGATTGGATTTTGGTTTTATAGTTTACTTATTGCATGCAACGTGAATACTTTCTTATCCAATTAATGCCACGATAATCCCAAACAAATATATATATGCAATTTACACACGTTCCCTAAAAGTGAGTTTTGATCATGGATATGTAGCATGATTATGGCCAATAATCCATGTTATTTATGCATGGTTGTGTGATTGGTTAATCCTATTTATCTTGGTCTATGTATCGAGCCTCTATCTTATCTTCCCAATATAAAGTTAATTCTTTCCTACTCTTGCCCCCCGAGAATGTAACTCAAGGTTTCTCTATAATCATGTAATAGTAGGATAGTTTACTTTTCTATTATGATGAAGAAGAAAGAGATTATGATGATGCCAACTGACCATCTTAGACATGGGTCAACCGGTGGGAGGACCGAGGAGGACCTGAAGGATGAGCCAAACTAATCGACTGGTGGACCCAACTGATTAGCTGGAGGATCCATCATATGGTGGATAGAAGAACTAGACGATTGATGAGATGACAAAATGACCGGCTAGGAGGTGAGCTGATCGGTTCAAAGGTTGAAACCAAATGACCAACTACGAGGTGAGTTGATAGGTTCAAAGGTTGAATTGAACAACCCAGATTGAAAAGTAGGGATCTTCATCAATAATAGATTTTTGCATGTGGTGTAGACCTAGTTTATGGTAATTCTTTGTGGCTCTAAGGAATTACATTAGTCTGGAAATAACCATCACCTTTTTTATATTACATGTTTGTGTTGTAGGATATAGAATGTATATGATACATACTATATATGTGGAGATTGGATAACGTATATGTATTTATAAATACAAAAACCTCACTAAATATTAAGTCTAAGATTCTTTCCATTAGCAACACACATGAAAATCTTGATCGACCAAGTGTGGGATCTCTAAGGGAGGTGCATTGTCTATCTCATGGAAATGTGATGCTAGTAAAGTGGGCCCACCCAGGGGGTGCATTATTATCATCTTGTCTCTTGGGTCAGGTTTAACTGGTTATTCTTAGAGAGTCTAAGCCCAGAGGCATGTAGATGATCATGGAAAGGAGTTGTGCATATCATCTACCTAAGAATTGCATATGATCCCATTGGAAAAGGTTGCCTACCTTAATAATTGGTCATGAGAGTTAGCGTTAGTTGGGTTTTGACTTAATTTTTTGGGATCTTGTCACACTAAATGATTGTACGCTGCAATTTTCTAAATTGATACATGAGGGTTATCAATTTTGAACAATATAGTGGGAGTGATAGTTAATTGAAGAACTAATTAATATCATTAACTTATCCAATCAAACAAATCAAAAAAGTTTTGAAATGTTGCAATATTTCTTTGTAGAATAAAATGTCAAACACAAACACATTACTATTGAGATCAGTCCTTGAGAAAGGACAAAATAGGATAAACTTCCATGTCTAGTTAAGGATTTTAAGAGGTGTTCTCAGTCATGAGGAAAAGCTCTATGTCCTTGAAAGACCAGAGCCAGAGGAACCCACTCCAAATGTGCCTGCAATTGATGCCATAGACATTGAGTACCTAATGATTTGATGTATGAACTATGAGATACATGAACAATACGATAACATGGACATTCTCAAGATGGTAACACATCTTAAGAATCATGTAAATCAAGAAAGGTATAATGTCTCCAAAGAAATGTTTGAGTGCAAATTGAGAGTGGGATATATAATAGAACCTCATATGCTAAATATGGTTGGGCATGTGGACTGAATGGGATTTCATTAAGGTCAAGAGTTGACAATGGATATGATTCTACAAGTGTTGCATGAATCATATAACCATTTATCAAGTGTTACTACTTGAGTAACTTGGATAAATTACTACTAGAGTTGCATGGCATGGTGATGCCAAGGCAAGGAAGTAGAAGGATAAATCTATGATAGTGATCAGTGGAGGTGAGTCCTAGGGAAAAGGAAAGGCCAAGAAGTGTTTTGAGGATAAGATAATGCCAGGTCTTCTACACTCAATATATGGAGAAGGGTAAGTGTAAAAGGAATATGTCCTTTTTACTTAATGGATTAAGGAAGGAAACTGCCACCACTATCACCTGTCTGGGCATTGGAAAGAACTATCCTCTTTATAGAGGATCTCGAGAAGGAGATAGAGATAGAGATCTTTACTTCAGGACCTAAGAAGAATTAAGTTAGAACTATGCAGAGAAAGGGTTGTTGCATCTACAATTAGAAGCTATCATTCATGGTCACATAATAAAATTAGTGAATTGCTACTAGGTACATGTCATTGATGAAAACATCATATGCCTTGTGTGACAAGAACATTATGTTTCATTTTAAAATATATAATCTTTTTATAGAAATAGCCTACGTCTCACAAACTATACTTAATAGTTGTAAAGACAAATGTGTATGACACATATACTATTGACTTGACGACTCAAACAACTGAATACCTATAGCATTGTCACCTAGAGTGCATAAATGAGAAATGCATTTCTAGAATCCATGTGATGGTTATCTAGACTATTTTGGTTATTGAACATAGAGACATGCATATCTTATTTCTTGTGCAATATGACAAACACATCCTCACTAGGTATAGTGGGAGAGAGACTATTATGTTAGGGCTCATACATAGTGATGTATATAGACCTTTTAAAATAAATGCTTAAGGTAGTTAATAGTATCTCAGTATATTTACTGATGTTATCAGTAAATATGCAAATTTTTATTTAATGAAATACAAGTCTGGATCTCTTGAAGTGTTTAATGAGATCATAAATGAAGTACATAACTAACTTGGTAAAAGTATTAACTTACGTTGATGTGATCGATGTTGAAATATGTAAACCAAGAGTGTGAGGACCTTCAGAGAGACTATGATAGTATATCATAATGAACTCCACCTGAAACATAATGATGTGTTAAAAAGAAGGTACCACACCTTGTTAAGTCATGGTGCAACTATTAATAAAATCTAGCTGGTATTATAATTTCTTTTTGGGCACATGCTTTACACTAAAATAATGTATTGTCTAAATGGTTCAAAAGACGCCATATGAGATATGGCAGGGGAGGTGTCCCGATATGTCTTTTATAGTGATTAGGATTGAAGGCTTATATAAAAAAATTGTTTCTTAAAGGACATTGTTTAAAAATCATGTAAATGTTATTTTTTCAAAAATAATACTCTTATCCCAATCCAATAACAAAGTTGTTTGTTAATTTGTATAATTGTATTCTTGAAAAGGAACTAAGTTCTAAAGGAATAAGTGGGAGTAAAAGTACAACTCAAAATCTTTTAGACAGACAAGAGAACATTTAACCTAAAAAACGTATTGTGGGAACAATGAGAATCACAAGTTGTTGTTGAACCTCAAGTTCCTTATGTGACATAAAACCTTATAATTCTAGTAGAGCATGCCTTGAGTTTGAAATATTATGATATCTTATAACTCGAGAAGGCTGTGAGTTGATCATAGATATGAATCTACAACCTACCTAGAAACTATTGAGTGACCAAAATCTGAGAGATGGCTTGAGGCCATTAGATCAAAGATGGAGTCCACGTAAACCAAAAAGGTATGACCTATGTTGATCCACCTGAAGGGGTAAAACCCATTGGGTGAATATGGGTCTTTGCAAGAAGACCAACATCGAAGGGTAGATTGGTTACAAAGAGTTTCAAACTAGTTCAGATATTAAAAATGATGAAGTTTTTTACCAGTTACCATGGATAAGTCCATCTGGATCATGCTTGTTGTTGCAGCTTAGCATGACTGTGAGATTTTGCATATGGATATTAAAACTGCATTCCTTAATTTGAATAATTAAGCAGATGTCTATGTCACATGACTTAAAGGTTTTACAAATCCAAGAATGCAAATATAGTCAATATGCTACAAAGGTCAATCTATAAATTGAAGCAAGCATCTCAGAGATGGGATCTACTATTTGACAATACAGTCAAAGAGTTTGAGTTGAGTCAAAATGAAGATGATATATGTGATTACAAAAGATTTCATGGGAGCATATTTCATAGTCTACATGATGATGGGGAATGACATCCTTAATCCTACATATGTTAAAACCTGGCAAGGAAAGTACTTTCTGTATGAAGGGTTTAAGTGAAGCATCCTATGAGATAGGGATCAAGGTCTATAGAGGTATATTTGGAAAGCTTAATGACCTAAGTAAGAGAATATAGATTATCAATATATTGAAGGGTTCAACATGTAAGACTCAATGAGAGAGAACTTGTCCATATTCCATGGAGTTAGTCTCTCAGGAGCCTAGTCTCCCAATTCTTATGAAGAATAGGAACACATAAAATAGATGCCATGTGCTTTCACAATTGGATCTATCCTGAATGGAATGTTATGTGCTTATCCCAATATCTTGAATGTATTGGACATGATGTGAGGATATCCAGTCATCTCATATGCATTGGACATGATGAGATGACACACACACACACACACACACACACAGATATATATATATATATATATATATATATATATATATATATATATACCTATCTAGCAATCCCCCGTGTAATAGACATGACGAGAGGGTATATTTCTGATGCCAGTGAGTGTCACTAGACTACCATAAACAACATCCTTTGGGGATTGTGAAGCACTAAAAGGATTGGTTCCATAGTTATGGTAATAAGGAGGAGTTGGGTGTAAAAGATTACACCAATGCAAGCTTCCAAATTGACAAATCAATGATCACAATTTGAATTTATGTTTGACATTAAATGAGAACTATAAGCTGGAAAGGGTTTTGAGCTAATTAAAATTGTTCAAATCTATAAAAGATGTTGATCTTTGTGTTATGAGAACAACATAGGATAATGTATGGACCAAGAAGTTCATATTGGTGAACTTGTGTGAGGTTACAACCATTGATAATGTTGTACAAATATTGTGACAACAATGGAGGTACAAGATAGGTTGGTAATCTCAGATAGCATACTACAACACTTCCATCTCATATGAAATGTTTTATAGCGATGAGATGTGAAAATTACAAAATATTGACTTTAAGAAAATGTTGCTAAACCCTCTATAAAACGGCTTGCATACTAGAAACATGATGGACATGTTAAGACCACTTGATATATGATTTGTGAGTGATTGGCTCTAAGTGCAAGTGGGATTATATTGGTATATATGCCCAGAGATCCAATTATATAATGATTGAAATGTGGCATAAGATACATGATTTGATAATAATAAAGATAATATTGTCTATTATGTTTGTCTCAATCATGAGATTATTACACATACATACATAGATGTATAGACAATGTTGTTACTTGATGACAAATGTCTTCAAGTTGAGGACCTGAACAATGAGATCATATGTATGATAAGAATACATACATTTTTGTTAAGTCCCTAGTTGGATATTAATGTGGAAAAAAATAGACAACAGTAATATATAAGACTAGAGTGTGCATTGACGGATGATAGAGTCTCATTAGTCATGATATATGATATCAAGTCACTCGCACAAGTACGTGTTAGAGAAGAGTGTACTGGACAGTCCCACCATGAGAGTGATATATGGACCATGGAATGGTAGTCAGAATCATCTCTCAAGTAATAGTGGTGATTCTAATTATTAGACCTGAAGTCACTCCACTCATCACATGCTATTGGGAATACTTTGACATCATCAAACACAATCTTGAAATATAGACTGTCACAAAGGTGATGATTGGTTATCTTTGAAACATGGGGACTGAGTGTGAGTGATGTAGATGGAATTTTTCTCTCCGACAAGAGTTTGATATATGAGGCCTCTTAATAAGAGAAACTAAGAAATGTACGGTTATACTGATGTGTTTCAATATGTGATATGTGAAATCATCTGCATCTCATACAGTCTTCTCTAGTTTAAGGAACATGGATTGAACATTGCGTGTATGATGATTCCATGCCTTAACTTCAATCTAGATATTAGAGACAAAGGAACTACACAATCATAGTAACAATAATCACAAATTGTAGGTTGAAGTTATTCTCCAACTTTCCAGATTACTTGGGTAGAAATCGTATCTGACTAGGCACCGCTCTATGCTTGTGAAGTTAAGTTTGTTATGGACATTCATTGCCAACCTAATTCTGGACCTATACGGTCACACTCATAGGATACACTTGGATGAAATGAGTTCATGAATGATGTTTAAATTGAATGATAAAGGTGTTTAGGTATTAAAAAAAACAATAGATCAACTAACTAGACTCAGAACCGTCAAGTTCAAGTGTTGAGCTAACTATTTGGAGTGTCAGGTTGATTAGAAATTGAATTGGTTGAGTTCTGCCAGAATTGGGGCTCGAGAGGACCATCTCTCGTGAGAGAGACGGTCATCTTGTGTGTTGGTTGTGAGACAACTGTCTCACGTGGGTGAGACAACCATTTTGTGGTCATGAGACGAATGATTTTCTTGAGGGAGATGACTGTTTTGTGGTCTCTAGACAACTAACTCGCATGAGTGAGACACCGGGTTTGTTTGGAAATTTGATTGCATCAAGGATCAGTGTTTATGTCATGTAGTGCAATTAATTGGATTCGAATTGCCAATTTGATTCAAAATAGGAAACTATGTGAGGTGACCTTTTTCTATGTGAGATGGTCATCTTATAGTTTGTAGGTTCTAGAACATTCATGATTCTAGACCCTTCTATTCCCACACCGATCGGGAACCATAACCCTGGCCTCTACTATAAATAGAGGGGTATTGGGGGCTTCACAAGACACACAATTGAGAATCATCTACTCTGACAATTTTTGTTCTCTTTGGTTGAAGTAATCAATAGAGAGCCTGAGCAAGTCCTGCCCCTTAAAGGGAGGGATAGCGAGGGAGAGAACAACTGAGGATTAGTTGTGGGAGAGCATGTTGATAACTAGTACGTTGAAAGAAGGGGATAACTCCTTCTCGTTGGCTCTATTAGCACAACATAGAGTTCTTGATGTTTCGTGTAGACTACTCCAGAGGCGGGAGGCCGTTGTCTGTCACTTGGAGGACAACATCGGCCTGTAGTGTATGGTGAGACTGCAGGAGCCACGGTAGACATTGTTCCAGTTTGCTCTCTATGGTGAAGGCCAGTAACTACACAGACACCATCCAAGAGCAAAAAAACAACAATTGTGCATCTACAATGATGAGGAATATGTCGGTGGACTTTCTCCAGAACCAAGTATAACTTCAAAACCATCATTTCCATTATATATATATTTATGCAATCTGCTCGTTTATGGGATATGGCTATAAATTTTTTATTTTTGTTTCCTTATCTTTCACCCCTATTTTCCAACACATAGATGTCCTTCTATCCATCCACCAACCATTGTGGTTATTGTTCCAACCTGCTTGAGCTGGTGGGTATAACATCATGGTAGCTAGTAGTGACCTTAGTAGCAGGACTAGAGAGTCAATATTGAGCTCCCCTACTAGAAACAACTTTTTACGGGGTAGAATGGCATTGGGGTAGCTATTACTTGTTGTTTAATGTGGCTTTTAAATGATTTATCTACCCTAATAGAAATGATAAACCTTTCTATTGAAGGTCTAATAAATGTATATTCATTCTAGTTTTAGTGTAATTTTAGCCTAGTTTTGTATTTTGATCTATCGATTTATTTAGGAACATTTTCATTTACTTGTTTAATAACTTATTAGAATTTTGATAATTTTCAAAAAACTCCTAGAAAGTTTGGAGTTTTTTCTATCCATACCAACCAAACTTGAGAGAACCTATCACACAATACGAGATCACTCAAAATTTAAAACACGATCAAACACTAATTAACCACATAGCAGAAAAAGGGAATAATTAAAACCCATTTCAACATCACCAACATGCTAAAAAATATTTGCATAGAAGTCTAACATTCTGCATATATTCATATATCATGCCAAGTATCCTTTACAAATTGCTTTGTAGCCTCAATCACAACATACTTATATATAGAAGAACATGATCTACATATATCACATGTACAAGCATCAAAATTCTATCAAAAGCTCAAGTCAATCAAAACATTTTGTACAAACTTTTCCGTTCAGACTTGAGAGTACAAGGATGACTCTAGGACACACTAGAAATCTAAACAACCTTCTATAAGGTCCATCACCAAAGTTGGTCCTCTCTATCACATGTCGACTACCGCTGCTTCCGATCATATAAAGTGATGTGGTGACCCACGAGGTAAGACCCATGTCCTAGAGAGAGATATAACTCTCAACAATGCTTATTGATTACAGTAGATAACTTAGTTAAAAAGGCTAAGTATATTAATAAAATGAAATAGAAATATTAGGTTATATAATAGAATTGAAATGTCGGATATAAAATTTCTTGAGAACAATTCTAATCAAAGTCTTATTTATAGCATTGAAAGTTTAACATCATTCTCAGGAGATCAAGTGTAAGCAACATCATGGGCATAACTATCATCATGAGTCTAATTAACATCATGTACATAGCTAACAGTAGTAGCTTGTCTAATAGGATAAGCATTGCTACGTCATAAGTAGAACTCACACCATAAGAACAACTACCAACATAAGCATGATTAATAATATAATCATATCTAACTACACATACATGGTATAAGCATTGCTAACAATATGATGTAAATAGCCTCGTAGAAATAACCAATAGTAGTGGAATATCAAACTACATAAGCATCTCTATTTCTTTCATTCCACTATACATAATTTATATGTGCAAAGAGAAAATTTTGAGTTACCATCCAATGTGAAGCGTGTTTAACCCTAGTCAGATATACTAAACAGTTGTGTTACACTTTTAAGTACTTAGGAGTTTAAGTCATACCACTAAAATTCCAACTGATCACTGCTAAATCAAAATCAGTGACATACAAGATCTAGGAGAGTCAAACTCCTATGATCTCCTCCGCCCTCAGTCAGTACAAATAACATTGCACTGACATATCAGTCAACCATCCACTAATGACATATAGTCAAGATGAAAACACCTAGACCGCCTTGGTATAGGTCACGATGCTAGACAGTAGGGTATATGAAAACCATGCCACTAAGGTACAACCCCAGTTGTCCTCAAATTATCACATATTCACATCATTGAGATATGACCACAGTTGTTATCACACTAAGGCATGACCGTAGTCATCCTCCATACACCTTGCAATCAAGATGTCAAGGACACACAATCACTTGCACCTCACATACTCAACAATATATGCACTATGAGTTTCTCATAGGAAGACTCGTTTCACCATCCATCCAGTTCTGACACTGGAATGGATCTATGGCATAAGGAACTACATTATTAGGATTTCACATGATTAGTTAATGCCAATTGGGTGAATTAAGGTTGTGTCAAACAGGTGGACATACAAAACCTAATTCATTTATAGTAAGCATATATGTATAACAACTCTGAAAGATATAAAATGTGTGAGAATAACTCTTAATTCACAACACCACATGATACTATTCACTGGCATTCATGAGACTATACTAGTCATCACATTATCACATGATATAAACCCTTATCACATTATTCCAGAGTTCCAACCCTTGTCACATAATGAAGAGGATTACACCTCCATTAGGGTTCAACCACACCCAAATGTCATTAAGGCCATCACATCATTCCCTCCAAGATCATCCTTTTCTTGCCATGCCTTATAGCAAGGTTCAACAAACATCATCATTCATGTGACATATAAGTTTAGCATAACAAAGAGCAATTATTTTCATATAGAAACTTATTAAGGTTTCAAAAAACAATTAAGAGGGCATTCCATCATCACACTAGCCATGCAAAAGAGCTAAATATGATCAATCAATATTTTTGGAGTACATTAGGGTAACACATAATCTCATGTTGGTAGCTATTAGTTTACATTCACACGAGGGAAAAGGTAAGACTACAAAGTTAAGGGTATCACACCATCAATTCTACATCATCAAAACCAAACCATTAAACCATGAGAATCACCTGAAAGCCATTGGATATTGGAACATCAAACCCAAATAATCAAATCATGATCTTCATAAAACATAATTGGTTGCTAGATATTCAAAACCATCAGTTGAGATACAAGCTAAAACCCTTGAATCCTATGTCTAGCCAAACCATCCAGTGATGACCTAGAAGAGGAGTCAACCTGACCTAGTCAAGCCATCAGTTGTGGATCATAAGACCACCATAAGATGTGATGTTGATGCTCATAAGCTACACGTAAAAATGCAAGTGTTGTATTAATGTAATATAGGCCTAAAGAGGCCCAGATATCAAACATGAGGAAAAGGTATATGCAGAGATTGCTATTAACTATTACCTAATCAACTAGGCCTTACAAAAAGAGTGATTGTTTGAATAATTGACTAAATTTTAAAAACTAAAACTAAAGTTACCAATTGTCATCAAAATTGGAATGAATTCCTTAGGATTGTGGTTTCACCTCAGTTCACGTTACAATTAATATCATTTCATTAATATTAGGTTCTTACCAAATTATCTAGGTTATACTCTTCATAATTGTAGGCCCTCTATCACGGTGTAGTATAAATTGTGTATATCTACAATTTTTCCAACCCCTAATTCCTCTCTTAAAGAAATTAATGATATAAACAACTACCTATGGTGATCAAGAACAAATAATTCATGATGCTCTTGTAGAAATATCTCCATATATTAAGAGAAATACATATATTAATTCATAACAGTCGATTATAATGCAAAATAGGGCTACTACTAGGTCTTAAGGAACAAAGGCGATTAGCCCCACATGTTTCCATCATCAAATACATGGAACAAGAAAAGAAAAACATGGTAAACATTATAAGACTAAATTAACCCCTGAAGAAGACGGTCTGGATGACTCCCTCTCTTGAATGAACTGGTTTTCTATCCTCTGGCTGCAAATCCATCCACTGGAGGTTCCCAAGTTTCCCAGAACGTGGCTTTCTTCTCCTCTTTCTCCTTTCATTCCTCTTGGTTGTCTTTCAATGGAAAAGAATGTGATACCTAGGTCTGGCCGCACTCCCCCTAAGTCATATAATTGACATAGGGCCTCATTGAGTCCCTTCTATCAGATTAATTGTAATTCTCAATCTGGCCTGACCATGGCGAGTTGGTACTACCGACAGGGTGCGGTAGTATCAACGCTCTCAATTAGTCGTGATCCATAGTAAGTTGTCGGTAATAAATATGTGACTGACGCTAGTACCGAGATCATATCTGAAGTTCCCTATTGGATTTTCAGTAAAAGTCAATACCACCAAGCTGACCATCGATAGTATTAATATTCATTCTTAACACTCCTGTTAATATGTCAGTAGTGTGAACCAAAGGTTGGTACTATCAATTTGATTTAACTTAACATTTTCCATTTTTCCAATGGCAGTAGTATCAAGATGTGTTGTTTCTTATAAAATCACCTGAAATACAACAAAAGCAAACATAATCTCTAAAATAATGATAAATCAATCAGGATTAGTAAAAGTAATAAATATTTGATGCAATTAAGTATCACATGATACTAATGATAAATCATGCATAATTAATAAAAAAATTGGCAATAAGTTCACACAATACATAGTAAAACAACCTACAAAAATGACAATTATTTAGTGCATTAGATGTTTATGGTGTACATAATCATCATCATTTGTGATACCTAGGGTCAACATTGATTGTGAACCATCGGATCATGAGTCAGATGAGCCATCAATTGATGAACCATAACAACTATTGGTTGATGGCCCAGTGAGATCATCGAGTGTTGAACCCATTCGAGCCATCAATTGTTGTCAACATGTGGAGAAATTTATCCAGAAACTGAGAGAAATCCATTGTTTGATATATAGAGTGAAACCACCAAATGAGATCCAACAAATGAGCACCAAAACCATCATTTCAGGTGAAACTTAACTATCATTTCTCAAGCATAAATAAAGTCCAAAATAGAAGCTAAGTATGGACCATCAGTTGGCACAACAAAATAAAAACAACACTCAAACATATACCATCGAGTTTCAACATGAGAAGGGAAATCAGCTCAAAACTTTAAGCAAAAGACCATCATTTGAGAGAGTAAAGCCATTGTTTGTGAGGGAAAACATAACCATCAGTTGTGTGCTCATGAGAAAGTCCAAAATAGAAACTAGGACATTACCATCAGTTGGCACATGAAGGTCACAAAAAACTAAATCATCGAGTTGCAAAAGAAGAAGGGAAAACAACTCAAAAACCCTAAATCATGACCATCGTTTGAGAGCATAAATCATTATTTGTCGACATCCAAGCAAAGTATAGAGCTTCCTATTCCAAGGAACGTTCTTGCATAATGTTTATAATTTTTCCATTGTGGTAAAGTACTCATGAATGATCACATTACTCAAACCCTAGGCAAAGGTAGTTTCTTTATGCTTATAATTTTGTTTTAGAATAAGATAATGTACATGCAATCTAGTAGCAAGCAATAAACGTGAAGAAAGTTATATAAACTGTCTATAGGGTGAAGTTGAAGCTCCAAACATCAAGAAAGCTTGAGGAAAGAAGGTAAAAACCCTAGATTGAGCACTCCACATGGCCAAGCTAGTTCCTTCTCCTAGAAAGGAAGCAACCCTAAGTCAAAGAAGCAAGAAAGGGGTGTTCTTTAAGCTCTAGCACAAGTTCCACCATAGAACACCATGGGTTCGACTAAGCAGAAGAGAGAAGGAGATCGGAAAGTAAGAACAATGAAGGGAAAGAGGTAGAGCTTAGTTACTTAGCTCAAAAACAAACTAAGGAATCTCCACCAAATAGGGTAGATCCGGGACCCTAAACCACATGCAAGCTAGATCGGCCACCTTCTTCTAACTTGGAATTATTCTTCTCCACCAAATAAGGAAGTACGAGGATACAAGTAGAAAGGAAGATGAAGAGGTGAGGAGGGGTGTGTAAATAGCTCATTTGCAAGCAAGTAGGGAGGTATATAAATCTCTGAGGAAGAGAGGAGAAAAGGTTTAGGTGTGTAGATAAGCTTGCCATGTGTCCATGACTGAAACCATCACATCCATGCAAAGAAGTAGGTACATAAGTTGTGGGAGTCTTTAGGGACATTGGATGATGGCTCCCCAGGATGTCCATCATGTTTCAAAGCTTGGTGACATTCGATTCTTGATCAAGGGTGAAAACACTAGCCTGACCATCAGTTTGCACCACCACTTGATAAACCACCGACCCAAGGAGATCAAAGAGGGTAAATCAATGACCCATATACCTATAGGAACCTTCAAGGAACCAAAATCGGATCCCAACACCATTGGATCCCATCAAATAAAGGTGAATTATTGAGTTCCACGATTGAAGGTATCTCATCCATGAGAGGGAAACCCTAACTCAACCCTAGAAAAATGTCACCATCAAACCAAGGTACATATCAGTTTCCCAAGGTACAAACAACTCAAACATGATAGGAAAACATGTGAGGAACAAAAGGAATATGACAAACTAAAAGAAAAACTATAGATGTAGATAAATTGCATAAAAGTCCAAAATGTGAACACAATTTCATTACTTTCTCAAACAATTTCCAAACTGGACTAAACTTAAAACTTAAGCTTGATACATGATATAAAAGCACATCTTAGGGTTATATTAAGGTTTTAAGCATCCAATTATGTTAACAAAGCATGTCCAACCAAAAAATAAGGTCAGGGGTCTCATAGAACTAGTACAACTAAGAGGGTCCCACTGGTTCGGTATGTATGGATAGATAAGGGCGTTGCCCCCACACCTCGAGAGCAGGCCACCTAGTGTGAGGAGAGAGGAAGAGCCCTAAAACAAAATAGATTTTGTACACTTTGAGAAGGCAAATCAATCAACAATTTTTGTCTCTAAGGCCATCATTGACTAGATGATCGACCTATCGATCATCCTTCAATTACCACCATCTAGGGAGCTATGATGCTTGGACTTTTTGGTCGATCAAGACCCATTGACCTCCAAGTGGATGGAACTATTCAAGAACTTAAATGGCATCAATCATGCTACAATGATCAAATTTTTAATCGATCTTTGAACCAATCAACTTCTTTTGGTAGACCATCTTCATACCTCCCAGGTCAACAACTAGATCGCAAAGTCCACCAAAAACTACAAGAAATAACTCAATGCTCAAGCATCACATCGAACTTCAAGGTCAATGGCTCAACAATTCATTAGCCAAAGCTCAGACACACACCCAGTTAATGCGTAATCAATTGACTTGTGTCAATCGACCTTCGTTCTCAAGCTCCAAGCTTCAACCTTGCCCAGGTTCCATTGGTACCAAGCAATGATCTCATCCGTACACATGTCATAAATCCATCTGTTGACATATAGGGTATAGAGACTAAAAATACCCATTGTACACCTATAGAGAATCTTTCTCTAACCCAAGGTAGGTCAAATTCTATTTGTTCTTCATGAAAGGATAAGAACTCTGCTTGTTGTTGCTCAAAGTGATCGACCTCTCTAACAAGAGTGATTGACCTCTCAAGGTTATTGACTGATCAGTCTACTTCTCAGTTGTGAACTTGTGATTGATGTCTAGGTGCTCGATCTCTCTATTATCAACCTCAGCATATTCAACATTTGCAATCCAAGAGAAATTGACCTCTTGACAGAGTTGTTGTTAACACACCATCTTAAACCTAAAACAATCGACCTCCAACCCAGTAGGTCAATCAACCTCCTTCAATCGACCAGGCCAGCTACCGCCTGTCTATAGTAATTTATGAGTTCCCCTTCTAATTTAGTTGGTTGTAAAAATATTATTATGAGGTGTGAATAGTCCTTTAACTGGAGTACTACATGGACTAGCCCCGTCACCCATTTCTTGCAACCTCATTTGTATTCTAAGTCTTGTGTGAACTCAATTAATTCATTGCTAATAGTTTAGCACGTGTTTTAAGGATAATCACCCTCTTTATGTGATTTCTTATAATCTCAGGTCATGCAGACTTTAATGTTTAAGATTCAATATCGATTAGTGTGGTTAGTATCCTAACGAGATCATATGATGAGATTTCTTTTGTGTAGTGGACATATGATCTGTAAGTTATGAGACATCATGCTTACAATGATATTCACTCATGTAAATTTCAAAAGCCAAAAGGGGACATTTTCACAATAGTAATCAAATTGTCATAAATTTTGGATATGAATAAATGCACAAATTTGAGTAGTGGTGATGAAACCTAATTCTACCCAAGTGTTTTTCCATCATTCATCTAGACCTAGCTTTATTTCAACGCTTCACTTCAACCAACTCAGAACCTTGGTTTTAAATATTATTTTTAGTCTGACTGGATAACAACTAGAAAGGTTTTTAAAAAGATAATTCTTTTGGGATTTGATCCTCAACTATACTACGATAAGACCTATCTACTTGCGAGTGGTAATTGTTGAACTAGTATTTTGATAAAATCTAGGGATTCATCCCTAGGTGAATTTATTCAGTGTGAAATTTTTTGCATCAAGGTCTTTGTTATGTTTATAGGGTTTGCAAGGATGTGTCACATGGTCACTACTGATGTTGGATGTTAGGGACTAGATGTTTCTAGTTATACATGCGCCCAAGGTGGTAAAAGTGGTGGTGCTTATATCCAGAATGGCCCTTTAGGTCGCTACTTCCACATGTTAATATGATGGTGTTGTATGTTTCGGTAGGAGTTCTTCATAATTGGGTAATTATGCCCTATATTAAGAGTTACCCTTACGAAAAGAGCAAAACAAAAATGAATGCATTAATAATAAATATATCACTTCTACATGCGTAATTAGCAAGTGATATGAAGGTAAAATATAAACAAAATATCCACAAAAAAGGTTATTATAACCCATGTTCTTTTCAAATTTCCCATGTCACCTCTTATAAGTTATGATGCCTAGACAAATCCTTGACAACTGGTATTCCATGTTTCCTCATATTATAAATTCATCTATCTAAAATCTATTGGCCCTTATTCATTTCTCACATCACTATCAGTTGTAAATCCTTATGTTTTTAGATATACCTTATTGTTTAGAACATGTCAAACAACTAGATGAATTATGTAAATGTTGTTTGAATCCTTAAAGATCTAGATCTAAATTGGTGTAGGGCAAGGATATAGTTATGCTCACATCAATTGTAGACATAGAAGTTGCCATCCTTGATAATGGATATTGTACTCCAAGCCACCACATGTGTACCTTGGCCTCGACGTTATCTACGAGAACGAGTGGAGAAATTGGGGTATTTCATTGCTTATGAAGTAGAAGTCAAAAGATACTCTATGATTTGATGGTGTGGTTTAGTTCTTTCCTCCACCTATCCCACAATTCCATCCTTGCATTTTCTTTATTTTACTTTAATGGGTATTCTTGTGATGCACATGTATGCACATCCCTTAGACGTTCACTCCTTTATATATGAGATTCATGGGTTAGTGTTTCTCAAAATTCCAATCCTTATCCTACTTGCAATCCTTAAGCAAGCACAAAATCATAATAGTTTTACACAATTATAAGTCATTCATTTGAATTTCATTTTATTGTCTAAATTATTTTGGGAAGTTCTAATTCTAAGTCTGCCCATCAACTGAATCCTGGAGACCTTTCTTGGGCCTTCCTAATCTTCATTTGATCTATTTTCTAACTTGTTCATTCGATCTTTTTGTTACCTTTCTAAATGATTTATCAATCTATTGACTCTACGTTGACCAAATGATCCATCAACTCTTGAGTCGATTGACTAACATCTTAGTTGAGCAATCGATCCATTAATCATTGAGCCGATTGAGTGACATCTTAGTCAATTGGTTGGATCAATATCCATTCTATACATAATTTAGAACCATTCTAATTATGATTTTGATTGCAACTCTTTTTGTTTCACATTACACATGTGGGAATGTCAAGGACCTCACACAAAACGAATGATATTTAGGAACACATCATTTCTACCTGCGTAATTGAAATAATTTAAAGAATAATTATAACATATAAGTGACCAATATTATCATGATTGTATAATACCTTTGTCACATATGTTCATAATGAACTCAAGGCATAGAGTAGTTGTTCTCGTAATATTCAAGCAATGTTTTTTAACTAGAGTAGAGTATCTGTATTTAATGAGCTCAATGTCATATATTCAGTCACATGAAAATGGAGTTACATTTCATTGTCTCACATATCTAATATCTAGGATATCACTCCAATTGGAGGGAAAGAATCACTCTATGTCACTCACAATAATTAATCTATACAATGACCCTTGTTTAAAGTCATGTTAGAGAGTGTTAAAGTACACAGAACCACATGTAATCATTGTAGTGACATCAGGTCTAAGGATCAAAGTCATCAATATCACATTGAGATATGACTCTAACTACCATTACATGACTTGCATATATCATATCGAAGTTGGGTCTATCAAATACAACTAATTCTCTAACAAGTACATATGTTTCTGACTTGATATCCAATTTACTGACTAAAGAGGCATAGTCATCAGTTAGGAAATGTGGTATACTTATGTATTATTGTTGTTTGATAACATCTACAAGAATATCTTCCTAGGTACATAACAACCACATATTAATGCGTCATGATCAGGAGAGCACCTTTGGTGTTTCTTTCTATAATACATTTGTCATAGATGCCCATATTGAACCTGAGGCATTAGGTATTCATTTTGTTAACATTCAATCAATGTTTCATGAACTAGAGTACACTATTTATATTTAATATGTTGAACATCATATATTTTGTCATATGAATATGGATATACATTTCATAATCTCACTTATCAAGTGTCCAGGATATCACTCCGGTAGGAGGGACTAAATCACTCTGTGGCACTCACAATAATTAATAGGTACAAAAACCCTTATTTAAAGTCATGTCAGGTAGTGCTAAAGTACATGGAACAACATGTGATCATTGCAATAATGTCAGGTATAAAGATCAAAGTCACCACTATCACATTGACATATGAATTTGACTTCCATGTATCATTCTCAAGGAAGATATGTTGAGTAAAACTAATTTTCTAACAAGTATATATGTGCCTGACTTGATATCCAATTTAATGACTAAAGAGGCTTATTCATTAGTTTTATTGTTGCCTGTTAGAATCCGCAATAATATCTAACTAGGGATGTAATAAGAATGAGTAGCTTAAGTATACATACTCATGTTTGAAGCATGAACCCAAATTATATGTCTTCAAAGTAAAATATTCTTATGACATTATTATGTTTCATCATTATCTGAATGCTGAAAGAAGTATAGTAAGTGGTGCTTCTTTTGATTAGTAATCAAATCATGTATAAAATATCCCATTAAAGCAATCATGTGATACCTCCAAGGAAATACAATCAACATGATGCCCATGCATTAGTGTGTGTATTTACATGTTAATGGATGCATGTATTTCATATAACTATTTGAATGATCTATACCCAAGGAGAATAAGTTTATTTTCATATATTCTTAGTGTACTATGTTTCTTGTGGATATTAAGATTGATTTGATTTTGATTTTAGTGGGTGGCATCCTGCTTCGGGTATGGTCATGCGTTGACCCTGAGGTTGGGTTCCACATACAACATCATCTCTCACATTTTCTTATAAAGTCAAATTTCTTACTCTTCTTAGCGAGTGCTTCAGGTATTGGATCTAAAACTAGAGAATGAAATGACTATATCAAATTAAGGAAGTTTTTCGTCTTCTCTCGTGTACTATATATCAACAAAAACAAGCCTATCTAAATGACAATTGTTTAGCAAGTGATGTATGATAGTGACCTCAAGAATAAATAGAGACAACTTGGGTCTTCAAGTATATTATTTACAAGCATGTGATGTAGTATTTTCATATCCCATTGACATATACAAATATACATGTAATTATACTAAATATTTTTTCCTATTAATATGACGAATTATACACATATAAGATGAAATATGATTTGGAAAATAAGTAGCTAAATTGTCTTTCAAAAGTTGAACATTAAGTAGATGATTAAGTATACATGTTAGATGTACAGATAAGGAATATGGGTATTTGGGTGAGGGTTACTCTTGGTCGGATCTGACCTTGTGTACAAATCTAGGCGACACATTTCAGCCCGATGCACCCATTTAAGTTGTTAAGATAGGGTTTGAAATTGATTATGTAGGACAATACATGATTTAGATCATAATGGCACAACTTGATGCTGATTTCTTATCAGAGTGGGAGTTTATTGACTCGGTGGGGCCTTTCAGTTTCATATGTGTAGTCTAACATTTTCAGTTAAAGTTCGTACAAACTATGCATTGGAGGACGACGTTAATTTTGAATAGTTTCTAGCTTAGCTTAGCTTTATGAGTTGTGAGGTAATCTACTTTTCTGAGATAGGGATGTATTGTATAATTTTATTCATACACATATAATGTACACAATCTTTAGAGAAAAAAAATTGATTCAGTGTTTCTTTGATTCACATGTGGATTATGTTTATTACGGAATGCTCATATATAATGTTATGTTACATTCCTTAGATCTGGCTAAGTTTGTGGATTGTTAATTTTTGTAATTGATTAAGTTATCTAAGATATAGTTGTAAAAAATAAAGCTATCGATGATAAGTTTCAATGATAGAAAATAAACCCACTCAACTTTTTGCACGATAGCCGCATCAATAGACATAGTAAGTGGTTTATGTAGTTTCCTACATAGAGATTTGTAATATTTCGAAAATGGATCTGGTACATGAAATTGAATTCGTGAAATGAAAGCACTTTATCCATTGATAACTTTGAATGCATTGACCATGGAGGAAATTTAATCTTGACGCACGACATTTCTCACAAATCATTTTTCAATGACGAGGGCACGGCAACATTATACAGCCAGCTCTGGCCTCTGGGTCCAAATGTTATGGTCCCCAATATCCATATATATATTCTGTGATAAAAATTGATAAGCCCCGAGTGTTTTCTTGTCTACATCTGTAAATGGAGTGAATATGGAGCGGATATTGCTATATCTAATATCTGAATTTGAAAGAAAAATTGATCTGATATCTGATCCGATATTCGAAAGTTATTATGTAATAATATCCGAAATTTGACTAGATGAGTAATATTCAAATTTGGGTAAATATCTGATCTGAAATTATAAATATATTATACATAAAAAATATTGATATAATATCTATATTTATCAAATTCAAATTTTTTCAGAACTGATACAACCATATCTGATATTCTACTTAAAATTTTTGAATATAAAATTTAAAATCCTAAATCCGAAGGATTTTCAGGATTTTGCATTTTGTATTTTAGATTTCGTTACTTTTCTCTCTGCCTCCGCCCCGTCCCGCATCTTTATCCGTGCCACCATCATAGCGTTGGTTGAGTCCCGGCAGAGGAAACCCAGCGCATTGATGGTGATCTCCCGCAAACGAGCTTTACCTGGCGAGTAATCATTGGCGAGATTCAACAACGGCTCAACTCCTCCCTCCTCGATGATGCTCTTGTCGTACCGGTCACTGTGGCCAGCAAGAGACATGAGCCACGCAACAGCTTCAGCCACGATCTCATCAGCAGAATTGTTGCGCAACCTGGCCACCGTTTCCCATTTCGAGTGGATGATGGGCTTTGCAATATCAATAGGGTGCACACGTAGATTCTTTATCTCGTGCAAGGCGCAATATTCATGCGTGAACTTTGTCAGAGCGATGATAGCCTCCAACACCATTTCTTCCTTTTGACTCTTAAGCAACCCAACAAGAGACCCAATCACCTCCGTGGTTCTGTTGACAAGAGGTTCATTGTACTCAGTCTTCTTAGCGATTTTTAGCAATGGTTCGATCGGTGACTTCCGAATTATTGCTGCTTGGTTCCTTTCGTCGAAGAATATCTTCTTGAACTCAACTTCTTGTTCGCCGGTGCTGGCAAACTCCAAGAACAGCTTTGCAAGGTTGTGTTGGACCTCTGGTGTTCCCCTCGTAATAAGAGCCGGTATACAGAGCATAAGTCGATTAAGAACTTTCTCGTTTACGGCCCATCTCAAAAAGTCGGGGTCTTCCTTCACCAACAAGCACACTGTCCTGATAGCA
Organism: Alisma plantago-aquatica; assembly: GCA_963693085.1. NCBI lineage: Eukaryota > Viridiplantae > Streptophyta > Magnoliopsida > Alismatales > Alismataceae > Alisma > Alisma plantago-aquatica. Next base: position 383,258,070 of record OY856412.1, read on the forward strand.
TCCGGCACTAGAATGTTGACGGGGTTTAGGTAGGCGGATGACTTGATCAGGTAGTTCACAAGTGGTTCTAGAACGAGTACAAGGTGTTGGAAGCGGCGGCTTCCTGGAAGGTAGTGAGCTGCTAGTTGGCTTACAGCCCACGCCGCACATGCCTGCACTTGGATGGGTCCATCGTTGAGGACACTGGCCAATATGGAGAAGACGTTGCTGGCATCCTTTGCCAACATCATGGCGTTGTACAGGTTACGACCGAGCAAGCCCAGCACTTTGATTGCTTTCTCTTGCGCATCAGCTTCCCCTTCTTTAACAAGTTTCAACAGCAGCTCCACCCCTCCCTCCTCGATGATCATCTTCCCGTACCGGTCGTCATCCGCAGCGAGGGACGCCAACGACATGGCCGCTTCGATTTTGCCATGGGGTGAGCCGTTCAGCAGCGTGGCAATCCCCGCTTTGATCAAATAAAGGATGGGCTCGTCCTCATGGATGTCGGCATGCAAGGGTGAGGAGGAGGTGAATTTCCGGATAAGCCAGGATATGTATTGGACCTCTAGTGTTCCCTGTGCTATAATCTCAATATCACATATTGACTCACATGAGCATGGTCATGCATTTATCAGTCTTGCTTATCAAGTGGACATGATATCAAACTCTTGTAGGACTGACAAATCCTATCTACATCACTCACAGTCATCCCCATGTGTCGCAAAGCACCCGAGCACCACCTTTATGGCAACATTTATTTAAGGTCACAATGCATGATGTCAAAGTACATCAAACAACATGTGATAAGTGTAATGACTTCAGGTATAAGAACCACAATCACCACCATTACTATGAGAGATGATTCCGACTACCAATCATGATTTCCATGCATCATTCTCAAGGTGGGTCTGTGTGATACACTTTATCTAACAATTATCTATGTGTTTGGTTTGATATCACTAATAAGATTCTGTCATAAACCAACACACACTCTAGTCTTAAGTGTTATTGTTGTCTATCATCCTTCCATAGTAACATCTGACTAGAGACATAATAAGAATGCATATAATGTTAACATTCATATGATCTCATTGTTCAAGTCCTCAATCAAAAGACATACGTCATTGAGTAATGCCATTTTTTAGACATTTATTATGTTACGTCATTATATCATAACTGAATAAAAATAATAAATTGGAAGATATCATTTATTATTAATCAAATCATTTACAATATATGCCATTAAAATCATCATATGAGTGTCTCTCTCGGCATACATAGCAATAAACTCCCACTTACACTTCGAGCCAATCACCCATGAATTTAATGCCAAGTGATCTAACATGACCTTCATGCTTCTTCTACAAAAGTGCTTTTGTCAAGGGGTCAACCACAATTTCTTGCACTTGGTACTCTGCAAATCTTCACATCTCCCTGTTGTATGATCTCTTGTATGAGATAGAACCTCCATTGTATGTGCTTGGAATGTTCATACGATCTGGTTTCCTAAGCTTATGCAATTACTCCATTGTTGTCACAATATAGCTCGATTGCATCACTGATTCTTGGTACCACCCCAAGTTCTGAGATGAACTTCTTGATCCAAACAACCTCCTTTATTGCATTAGATGTGACAATATACTTGACCTCTGCAACTATCTCTTGCTTGGAAATTTTGTAGATCACAAGTTTGTTGTTGAGACAAAATACAAATTACCGTGTCTTCCTTTTGACTCTTAAGCAACCCCACAAGAGACGCAATCACCTCGGTGGTTCTTTGGAGAAGAGGTTCATTGTGCTCAGTCTTCTTAGCGATTTCAAGCAAAAATTGGATCGGAGACCCCGGAATTGTTGCTGCTTGATTTATTTCGTCGAAGAATATCATCTTGAACGCAACTTCCCGTTCGCTGGTGCTGGCAAGCTCCAAGAGCAGCTTTGCAGTGCTGTATTGGACCTCTAGTGTTCCCTCTGTAATAAGCTCCACAATACCGAACATAAGCCGGTTAAGAACTATCTTATCTATGGCCTTCCTCAACAAAAACAGTGCGCTAACAGCTGATATGTGGTCTTTCTTGTTGGAGAACTCGATGAGGTATTTCACAAGTGGTTCTACAACAACTGTCATGTGTCTGAAGTGGCTTCCTGGAAGGTAGTGAGCTGCCAGTTGGTTTACAGCCCACGCCGCACAGGCCTGCACTTGGATGGGTCCATCGTTGAGGACACTGGCCAATACGGAGAAGACGTTGCTGCCATCCCTTGCCAACATCATGGCGTTGTCCAGGTTACGACCGAGAAAGCCCAGCACTTTGATTGCTTCCTCTTGCGCATCAGCTTCCCCTTCTTTGCCCAGTTTCACCAACGGCTCCTCCCCTCCCTCCTGGATGATTATCTTCTGGTACTGGTCG
>OY856412.1:383265456-383440456 GCA_963693085.1 Alisma plantago-aquatica
ATTAAGTATGTGTATGAGTGTGCATATATGACACTATTGAAGGGGATGACCTATCTAAGTTTGGTGTTTAGTTAGGGAAGATCTAACGCTTTATTTACATGAAGTCTAAGTACTTGTACATTATATGTTTGTACAAGTTTTTACAAATGATTACATTTCATGAAAATACAAACATTAAGCATATAGATTTCCCTGATGCTTTGTCATCCACCTCATCCCTGCAACACTCAAGTAGCACGTTAGATCATCAAGAATGAAATGTTTTTCATTATCAAAACAAAGGGATTTACAGATGTCCATTTAGCCAACAATCTCCCCCTTTTTGAAGATGACAAACATTTCCTTAAAAAATAAGGAAATATAAAACATGTGAGTTTCATACCTGAAGATTACCTTTGTAGCAATTCTTGTTGTGCAAGTGAGTGCTAGCCGAGATGTTATGAAACTCATTTTATATTTTTGATTTTATATTCTTTCTCCCCCTTTGTCATTTCAAAAAGATATCCAGGATAAATATTTGTGTCTTGTAGTCATAAGTAATTTCTCAATCTCTTGCAAAGGATGTTAAGCCTTGAAGGTGATATGAGAATCCTTTTAAGCTTAGATTATATGAAAAGTATTTCTAACCAAAATTACGGGATGTTAGGCCCTGATTTGTTTAGGAAATTCCATTAGGAACAAAATGTATAACATGAAAGACGTATATTTCTCCCTAATGCATTGCTCCCCCTTAAATAGATAACCTAGTTATAATCAAGGAAGTAATGCACTCCAATAGATGGTCAATTTTGCCTTTTTATCACAATCTTTATATAGAGAATGATATCCAAGTAAATATTGTGTCAAGCTTATTTTAGGTCGACCTTGACTACGACCATAGAGCCCCTTGGTCAATTTTAATTTCAACCAAGAGGCAAATGCTGCAGATTTCATATTTGACAATTCATTTGTGAATTATAATTTCTGCAGGTTGAGTAAAATGAGTAGCAATTTGAGGCATTTTGAGCAATGTATATTATGATGTCCCCTAATCTTTTCTATGGGGGCATGAATATCAAGACATGTTTCTCCTTGTACTCAGATTAATCATAAAATTCTCCAAGAAAATATGCATATATTCTTGAGATCACGAATAATATCTCAAGTTTTTAAAGATATCAATTGAAAATTTTGTATGATATTTTGCTCTTTGCAAACATTGAAGGTCTTGTTCTTAAGCTACATTTCAACAACGAATCATTTTGCCTATGTATCATCAAGAATCATTCATGTATTGCATGGGATAATATTATCCAAAAATCATTATATATTTGTGTCATAGAGTTTCATTTTTGTGCAACATAGCATCATCCTTATATGTGGAGAGCTTAATGATGAAACAGTGAAAGCATATCCGTGATGTGATGATAAAGCATGAAATTCAACACATGGTTACTAGAATTTATTCTTTGTTATGTAAAAACAATAATCAATAGCAATTTGATAAAATTAAAACGTATTCACAGATGTATTGCAGACTGGAAATCAGTAAACTCCCCAGTCGACGATATCTCGACCGATGTTAATCTCAGTCAACAGTTTCTCGACCGAAAAAGGTTCTGTATTGTTTCAGAACTGTTTTCAGTAATTGCTTTGAAGTAAATAAAGTTCATTTTTAATTCTATTAGGCAATTTGAAATTTTAGCTTGGTTGAGATAGAATAATGGGTATTAAAGTAATATTTAGATCAAATCTCAACAAATTATATTTTATGAATTGAGAACTTTAATTAAAGCAGAATTTGTCTTTGCAGTTTTTAAAAGAATTGTATATTTTCAAGTTACAAGTTTTAGGTACTTGAATTAATTACTTATGCCATTAAGTTGAGATAGACATAGAAATATGCAACTAAGGTCCTTGGTCATATCTCAACTTAATTCCGTTCATTTAGTTTGGGGGTTTTGGAACCCAAACTAACTCGACATCCTTTTTCTTATAAGGACATGAAAAAGAATAGTGACCAAGGCGCAAACAGTAATGACAACATATAGAATCAACTTCATATCTCTTTTTTTGTTCTAGGTTGTTCTTGGGTACGTATGTATTTGTGACTTTAGGTACATACATAGATTGACTCTTTGGCACTTGTGTTCTTCCCTTACTAGGTTTTTGATAAGATTTTCCTTTAGGCTTGTAACCTAGTCCTTTCCTTCCAATTTGATGGAAGGATCATTTAAGATTTTATCAAGAATGCCATTGTTACTTAGACTACTAACTTCTTGTTGTAGCTTAGCAATCTCCTCCATTCTTTTCTTGATATCTAGCTTTGCTTGTTCTAGATTAGATGATAATGAATCTCTTTCTTTCACGATAGTATCATAATCTAGATGTGAGCACAAGACATGTTGTTTTTTAAGATCGTTTACTTGAGTTTGCAAATTAATCTTTTCTAGAGAAAGAAGATTACAATCTGCCTCTATTGATTTTATCTTAACATTATGATCTTCAATGATCTTTTTAAGATCTTCATTTTCGGAGGTAAGAGCAAGAACTTTAACATGTAACTCGTTATTTTCTTTATTTGATTTCTTTAATTTCTTCTTACACTCAATATATTTTCCATGCGTTTCTTGAAGACTAGCAATTAAATCTTCTTTAGGCAAATCGAAAAGACTTACCTCTTCTTCTTCTTCACTTGTTGTAGCAATAAGGCAATCTTTGTGCTCATCTTCCTTCTTTGATCTCCATGGGCAGCTAGATGGTGTGTGGCTTGTTCTTAAGCACCAACTGCAACATGTTGTAGGTTGGTCCAGGCTGCTCCTTTTATTGCGGTTGTAATCACCATCACGCTCCATTCTTCAAGACCTGGTTAGGGTTCCTTGAAGCCTGCTCTGATACCAATTGAAAAACCACTAGAGGGGGGTGAATAGGGTTTTAAAATAATTTAACAATTATTTAACTCAAACAACCACAAATGAGAAACCAAGAAGGAGACAAAGGGTTTAAAGTGGTTCCAACCTTAACAAATACTAAGGTTGTCAGTCCACTACCCGGTTGCTTACCCAACCGGGATTTTGAAAGTATTAATTTTATTACCTTCTCAAGGAATTACGCAAAATACAATACTTTCTTACACCCCTTTGAATAACCTTCACTTGAAGTAGATGCACCAACTTGAGGTAGCCTTCTTGAAGTAACTTCAAGCTCCCCCTTGAAGTAGCCTTCCTCTTTGAAGTAACCTCCCGTTGCACCAGCCTTCTTGAAGTAGTTCAAAGTCTCCTTCTTCACCAAGAAGATCACGACCCTCTCCAATCTGCAGCCTCCAACCTAGGAGTAGCAAGGAGAGTACAAGCAATGAAAGTGAACAAGAAAGGGAAATGGAAATTACAACTTGTCCTTTGAAGCACAAGGCTTTATTTGCCTATATCAAGCGTGTAGATCTCCTAACCAATGTATATGGAATTGTGATTGTTGTGGATAGGAGATACTAGCCTATAGGACACGAAATTAGAGCCAAGAGAAAAGTAGCCAATTGCAAATGTGCTCAATTGCTCACAAACAGGTTGCTCAATGTAAGTGTATGCTCATAGATTGCTCAAGTGTGTAATTGGTAAGTTTAGGTGTCCTAAGGCATGTCCTATTTATAGGAATGTCCTACAAGTGCTTAAGGATGTTCTAGACACTTTTTAGAGGGTTCTAAGTGCTTAACTAGCCATTAGGTACAAGTTAGTTGCATTAGCAACGGCTAATTAATTAATTATGCAGTTGCTGTCAGAGTCCATCTCGGTCGAGGAATTATCGACCGAGATACCTACTCGGTCGAGGTTTTGTCGACCGACACGCTCTCTGGATCAAGTGTTTACAACGTTCATCTCCAACTGCCTACTACCTTGTCAGTTGTGTCTAACGGCTACTTGGGTCTTTCTCGGTCGAGGAGTTTGTCGTCCGAGAGTGTCTCGGTCGAGGATTTTGTCGATCGAGATTGACCCTGTTTCAATGTTTCAAATAAAGACATGAAGTGTGTGTATGAGTGTGCATATATGACACTATTGAAGGGGATGACCTATCTAAGTTTGGTGTTTAGCTAGGGAAGATCTAACGCTTGATTTACATGAAGTCTAAGTACTTGTACATTATATGTTTGTACAAGTTTTTTCAAATGATTACATTTCATGAAAATACAAACATTAAGCATATAGATTTCCCTGATGCTTTGTCATCCACCTTATTGTTGCAACACTCAAGTAGTACGTTAGATCATCAAGAATGAAATGTTTGTCATTATCAAAACAAAGGGATTTACAGATGTCCATTTAGCCAACAGTATTTTGTTAGTATATTGCTATATTATATATTAACGTCTAATTTTGTTAGTTTTTGGCTTCGTAGGTTTTCTATCCACTAGTACATAACCGACCTTTAGTGTCAGTTATTTAAGCCCTTTAGCGTCGATTTTAATGCGACACCTATGTGGGCGCCGCTAAAAGGCAAATCCTTAGGCGTCGATTTTGAAACCGACGCCACAACCCTTCATGCGCCACCGAAAATGCACAAGCAGGGGGTATAGGTGTCGGTTATAAGAATGGAAACCGACGCCATAAACCTTCGCGCCACAGAAAGGGCGCCATCTAGGGCACTATCAGCGTCGGTTTATTGGTGAAAACTGACGCCATATCACCATCTACCACGGTCGTACTGGCCAGCACGGCCGTGTTGTCTGGCCCGCTGCCACGACCGTACTGTCCAACACGGCCGTGGTATCTGGCCCACTGCCATGACCGTTCTAGCCACCACGGCCGTGGTGTCTGGCCTAATTAGGGAAATAGACGTCGGTTACTAATATGTCAATCGACGCAAGAACTGTCAGCGTCGGTTTTTAAATATAACTGACGCCATATCTGCTTCCTTAGGTGTCAATTTTTATGTATATCCGACGCTGTAATAGTTTGTCGTCAGTTTTATACAAATAACCGACGCCTATTGTATGTTTTTTTCTTATCAATTTGCATGCCTGTTGTGGCTGGTCACAGGATGAGAACATGCAGTTATGAACTACAGGTTTACGACATCCATTGATTTCAGCCAACAACAGGTCACAAACCTGCAAAATTAACAACATTAATTTTCACACATTTAGCAACCTACAGTTCCATTCGATTTTCACACATGTAGAAACATTCATGTATCAATCTGCAGTTCAATTCATTTTCCCATTCACACATGTAGAAACATTCATGTAGCAACCTGCATTTCCATTCATTTTCACATTCACACATGTATAAACATTCAGTCACATGTAGAAACATTCATACATGTAGAAACATTCAGACATGTAGAAACATTCACACATGACAATTCCGAAAAATTCATTTACAAAATATCATTCTTTAGTCATTATTCGCAATCAACATCCCAATTATATTTTAAAACCCCCACTACTTGTATGTCTTTTGCCCATTCTTCTCTTACATCATTTAATTCTTCCTTCGTATAGGGAGCATGGAAATCTAACAATGCCTTTCCTGTAGTTGGGTCAGTTTTAAACACCTAAAAATAGAATGATGTATATATATTATTAATAATATATAAATAAGATTGATATCTCACGGCTCGGGACGCATTGCCCTCCTGTGGGACCAATGCGTCTCCCACCGGGACGCATTGGCTCGCGGGAGAGCAATGTGTCCCGGCAGGGGACGCATTGCTCCAGAAATGTGCCATTTTGGGCAATAAGTTCAAGAACGTGCCATTTAGGTAATTAAAATTGGCAAATGTGCCATTTAGGTATTTTTGCCTTCCTTTTTTGTTATCCGAGCGTAGCCCTGCGGCTGTTATTGACGATTCTATAAGAATCAAAGTGATTGCAGAAGCGCAGCAGACCATTGAAAATGCATCCTGCAACACACTGAAGCTCAAGACGGATTGGGATGAGATGCTCGGAGAGCTAGAGGAGGCCGCAACCAACATCTCCGGCCTACTAGTACCAATTCAATCGGAACATGCAAAGCTAATCCAACTAGCGGACGTAGTTTCCATGATAGTAAGGAGGAGTCCGCCCTCAAGGTACGCTTGGCACAAGGAGTGCCAGGACCTCAAATCCTCTGGTCGGCAGCGCGCAAGGATATTTCAACAGGGCCACCCTTGTCATGCATCAGTTTGTGTTGATGAAACCTTGTTAAGAGCCGCAACACAAGCTAAGAAGTGCTACCTTTATGACCACATAGTTTGCAGCATATTCAACGTCGTCAAAATTGACTCGATGAAATCATGTATTCTATTTATGGCGTATTGCTGAAATACTGCATTTTCAAAATTCCGTAAAGTAATATTTTATGTTTGGTTTGTTGGATTTTGTAAGTGTGGGATTTATCCTTTTTCGTGTCTGCTGTCTTACCTATGATGGAGTTTGACGTCCTAGAGAATTTTGATGAAAATCAAAATTTGAGATTCCTATTATGTCTGAAAATCACGGGATTAGCCTGATTTCTCCAATCCCGCAAATCAAATATAAAATTTGTAGAAATGGAGTCTAAAATACAATCCAATACCACAAAATCCAGGTAACCAATACGACATATCCTGGCTCCTAATGATGTACATGTATTCTTCTCCCCAGCAAGGCGACGATGAGGTTCACATTCTTTTTTTTAATCCGAGAGGGGATCGCCAGGTTGTGAACAGTCATCCAGAGATCATGGCAGCCGCTGCCACATCGCCTTTATTTCTTACGCGTGATAATTACCAGTATGTCATGAATATAATCAAGGAGGGAGGAGTTGAGCCGCTGCTGAAACTCACCAAAGAAGGTGAATCTTACATGCAGGAGTGTGCCATCATAGCGCTAGGGTTTCTCTGTCATAACCTGGAGAACGCCATTATGCTAACAGGGGATGGCAACGAGGTCTGCTCCGTCTTGGCCAGTATGAGTATCGTCAAGGATGGGCCCATTCAATTGCAGTCCGATGCGGCCTTGGGCCATATACCAAATGTCAGCTCACTACCTTTCAGGAAGTGGCTTCAGGCACCTGACAGTCGATGGAGGGCCACTCGAGTTAATAGTCGGCTTGATGGTGAACGATCCTGCTGCTCCTGGAGATATGAGAAACAAAGGAACGTTTTTCTTTGACGAAATCAATCAAGCAGCCACGAGACCCAGGTCTCCAATCGACCAGTTGCTGGGAATGAAGGCACAGTACAATGAACGTCTTGCATGGAGGACGAAAGAGGTGATTGGTGTAGTTGTTCGGTTGCTTGGTAGTCAAGAGGATGACGTCGTGCTGGAGGCTGACATAGTGCAGATAAAGTTCATGCATGAATATTGCACTTTGCACCAGATAAATAACCCAAGCGTTGCCGTTGCGACATGGGAGTGGGTTGGCAGGCTGCGACACCACTCTTTTAATGTTGCTCGTATAGCTGCGTCACTACCACAAGATACGTCATACTCCACGGAGGGAATACCAGTCCACGGTTATTTTCAGTGTATACTCCACCGGTTAATTAATTCTATCAATCATCATCTTAGTCCACGGTTTTCAGTCTGAATCAGCCGCTCTACCAATTGCCGCCTTGCCAATTCCAAAAACTGAATTCCGCCCCGCCAATTCCTAAAATTGGGACGCGTCTTTTGGGTTTCCGTAAAACTTTATCTCTGGCCTCTCGGTCACGCTTTTTGCTTCGGCTTGCCTCCCTGTTTCTTTTCCAACCTTTTTCCCTCTTTGTCGTGCTCTCCAACACCCACTCGATTACTTCTTCCTCCTCCCTCAGCCATGGCGGCGCCGCCTTCCAGCCTTTTGGGCGTTTCCACCCTGGTTGAGATGAGCTCTATCTGTGACAGCGAAACACCTCGTGATGAGGAGGCGATGCTGGGCGACCACTTTCCAGGCGCTGAAACAGCCTTCTTGACGACCCTACCTGTGCTCCGGTGAGATGCTCCTTGAGCGCCGCCGCGGCAAGGAGCAAGGAGCTGACCTCCTCTGGATCACGCAGCCCTGTTTGTGCATCCGACGACGCTCAGCAGTCAACACGGGCTCCCCTCCAGCCTGGAGCGCTATTTATTGACCGAGTCAAGGCCAATGTGGGACTGTGGCGACGCGCGGCCTGGCCACTCCCTCTCTCGGTCCGATAGGGCGCTCACCATCCATGAGATGCAAAAGGAACGGCTACGTTGCCCACATGTTACCAAGGTAGCGTCGCCTGTTTCTCTATAGTTCCTGGGCCTAATCTGGTAAAATGCATAACTCTCTACTCCTTTGGCCAAATGTAATGAAACTACAAATCAAATTGATCTTCTCGAAAAGATCTATAACTTTGACATAGTTGCAGACCCTAACAACCTTTCTCTCTTCTCTGTTAAACTAAAAATACGATTTTGAACTATGTTTGACTACATCTAATGAATAAGAATGATGAAGCTTGAACTTTTATTACACTTTTACCGTCTCTCTCATCTAATCAGTAACTTTTGTACACCTTTGAACTATATGAGAATCCTAATAACCCCTATTGCACATGAATGACTCCTTTTGTACATATGTAACTAGTTTGGACTATAATGATGTATTTTGCCCTTATGATGACTAATCCTGCTTCCTAATGACATCTAGATACTTATATGTCTCAGAAATTAGTGACTCTTGTTGTCCATGTTCCAAATGACTTTCCCCGATTTCCATGTGCCATGTTTATTCATATGACACTTATACCATGAATGTGACCTATGTATGGAAATGAATGGTTATACCCAAATCATATGGGGTCTTGGATCTATTTGATGCATCACTATATATTAGATTGTTTAATAGTAATCTCATGATATTTTGTGAACCAATTGGCCAAGGTCAACCCTATTCATAAGATAATGATGTATATGCCCCCATCTTGGCCTACATGCCCATATATGGCGCGTTTTTGGTTCTTGTGAGTTAATGCTTATGTGAAACCATTTTCCTTTGACCCCCCTCTCTCAAATCAGGGAATACTCCACCCTTTATGATAACTTATATTTGGATGTCCCACTTTATCTACATGTTGAACCTTGATGGCATATGGACCATGTTGATGATTTCATTTATGTTTGAATGTTGCTACCTCATGTTGGTTGTTTGATGCCTAGACCATAGGGAACATCCACCCTACTTCGAATGTGATTCTTATGCCCTATCTTGCTGATCGAAACTCGCCTCTCGGTCACTTTCGTAACTACCACTTCCCTAATTGTCCCTACTTCCAGTGTTGTGCTTGTCAGCGGCGCTCCTAAGCAGCAACTTCTGATCGTCCCTTCTTTGCTCGCTTTTCTTTGTTTGCTTTTTCGATTTCCCCTATGCGGCACTCCCAATCAGTGATTTTTTCTGGATGGTCCAGACTTCTAATCACGGTATGTACTGGACTTCCAATCATTCCTGTGTAGGGCAAGGCTCAGTGAGTTCCTTTCTTGCTCTCTGTGTGCCACAAAGCAACAATTTTGTAGGAAATAAGTTTCATGGCGGAGCATCTCAAAGCTATCTTAATTAGGACGAGGAACAAGATGTGGTGGTAGCGATGGATGCGAAAGGATCAGGAGGATTGTCTCAGACTTCTTGATACTAATATGGGAGCTTAACGTATCGAAATAAGAACATACAATTTGGTATGTATGGCTATGCATGCTCAAACAATAGAAACTTGTTATGATAAAAGAATAATTTAATAAGAAACATGAAGTTGAGTGTGTGAGTATCAATGTATGTAACTCCATTTCAATTAATGGCATACTAGAGCACATACCCGTATAGTCCACAGTTAAAAAATTGTCCACGGTTGTTTCACATTTTAAGTCCACGGTTATTAGACTGCAGTGTTTCTTTATGCAATGGACCACAATTTTTGGGCTTTAAGCCTAGTTCTGTTTGACCCAAATAGTATTTCTCGAACCTTTTATTATCCTATCTCTTCAACTTTATGATTTGTAGTATTCTATTACCGTTTGTGCAGCCTTCGTGCCCTAGAAAAGCACTATATGTAGTGAGGCGGTGCCTCTGTCACTCTATGTAGATCTATTGCTAAACTGGAGCAGTGACTGGCAGGGGTCGAGGCAGCTTTTGACGGAGAGTGAATCAGCAGTATCTCTACCAAAATAGGACACATGCATTTGACGGATCACAAGGCCAAGTTAATTCTCAAAATAAAAATTCAGATCTAGAGAAAAATTTTCCAAATGGGATATCTTGGAATGAGCATGGTGCAAAGTACAATGGAGGTACAATTTATATAGAAAAATTAATATTTCTTATCTAATATTTTATTTAAATATTTACATACTTTCGTTATGCCAACTCGAGGAAATGAATAGAGGCAAGTGTGTACTACAACTTTATTTATTCGTGTTGAGCATATTAGACATCACAAAGGAGGTACATGACTTATTAATATTGTTGTAGTTATTATATCAAATAATTCATATTGATGTTTATTTACCTGTCTTATATAAGTTCTAGTGAATGAAAAGAGAAAAGTACGCACCTCAACTCTAGCAGGGAATGAGCAAAGGCATGCGGGTACCACATCTCTAAGAAATGACAATGGTATACAACAAGTGGGGGGTATAATATTTTATGATAAAGTTATATTTGTTATCAAATAATTGATGTTGATGTTTATTTACTTTTATTATAGATGAAAAAATAAGAGTGATTTGTGTAAGTCTTTATATCATCATCTATATTATTCTAAATTAAAAAAAAATAACTCAATATGTGAATTTATCTTATAGGAAAAGGTAATAGAAAGATGTATATAATTGGGACTGGAGAATACAAATGATCCATTAAAGTTTGGTCCTGTTGTGGACTCTGTGTATAGGTCCCATCATGGAGGGTATGAAAGAGGAATAAGCAGAGTTATTACTAGAAGATATTTAAAGAAGAAGAGATTGGTAAAAAAATTCAAATAGAAGTGTGACTAAAGCTTGGGAATCCCAGTTGCAAGAGAATGACCATCAGATCAAAGAACAACATTGCCATATTAAAGAAAAAAAATGTTAAATTGAGGATTTATGAGCTCGGTTGAAGATATTAGAGTCACATGTATTGCTTAATATTTAAAACTTGTTATAATTATATTCAATATTTATATTTTTAAAATAAAAATTCTTTATACATAGTTATTGCAGGACAAGACGACAACTCTTGAATCTAGTTTCGAGGATGTACTAGAATCTTCAGTATGCTAGATGTCTTGTTTTTCTATATTTATATATCACTCTAAAATAATATTTTTAATTTTGTTTTTCAATCACTGATACAAGAAGGAACAAATATTGATTCTCCTCATTTGGGTTAGGTTTACTTTTTCTTTAAGCATAACAAGTAATATTTTTGTTCAGTTAATGTGTTATTGGTGTATTTTTTCTTGTTAGATACTAAATGAAATATCATGTTTAATGTGTCATTCAATTAATATAGATACATACATGTCTGAATTTATTTTACATGATACAACCATGTTTGTATTATATTGCTTTGTTATGAAACAATAACATGTGAACAAACAATGACTTGTTGTTTACGATTATAAAATTATCATTAAGTTATCTATATAGATGAATGTTGAGAAATATATTTTGTTGTCATGTATGTTTGACTTGAATATTTTGTTTTTATAGGAATATGACTATTACACAACATGTTTGGGAAAAAGTGAACACTTCAGGAGCCAAGATCTGAAAGAGACTAAAATATCATACAACATTGTTGTAGTTATTGCTACTGTGATACCATATCGTTAGATTCTCAAAACACATCATGTAGTGATGTTTAAGTCCAGAATGTATATAGAAATAGTATGACATTTTTAGAATTTCTAGAGATGTGGTTGAGACAGATTCAACTATCATGTTATTATTTGTTTCAAATATATGGATATTGTTTATGAAATCACTTTATTATCGAGATCACTAGTAACATGATTACCACAAATTTGAGCAGAGTGTGAATGAAGTATTAAGTCTTTTTAATTATCTCAAATAAACATATATTTCGGTTACAATTTGTTGTGATTGTTAAATATTTAGAATTGTAAGATCTAATATGAGTACATCATGCATTAATATCACAATATAACAAGTTCCTTTTTATGTGATATCTTATAAAAATGAGATTTTCACTATAAACTATAAAATCTAATTTAATAATAAATGAATAATAGTCCACGGTTATCACAGTGGATTATATGATTTTTAATTTGAGATACAAGAATAGAAATAGTCCACAGTTTTATAATAGTTCATGGGTTTGTCTGTAGAGTATGGAGAATAGTCTACGGCTACCTAATCTACGGTAATAGTCCACGGTCATTTTATACTCCACGGTTAAAACCATGGATTATGAAGCATAGTCCACAGTAATATTTGTGGACTAGAAGTCTTTTTCCTCTAGTCTACATGGCTCATGTCTCTCGCGTGTCACAGTGACCAGTACGACAAGAGTATCATCGAGTAGGGAGGGGTTGAACTACTGTTCACAAAGAATGGTCAGCCGTCGTGAGATTCACCATGGAAGGTAAAGCTGATGTGCAGCAGCAGAGCGCCATCACAACTGTGGGATTTCTCTGTCGTGATGTGGACAACACAAATATGGTTGTAACAGACGGTAATGTCTACTTTGCCTTGGCTCATGTCTACAAAGATGAACCCATTAAGCTGAAAGTTGATGCGGCTTGGGCTGTATCCTAATGGACATAGCTGGAGCATCGGCATAATTTATAAGGGCCCTAACAGAATCCATCATGTATATGTAGCCGAACTACAAAGTACGTGTTTGATGTACATTTTTACATTGTGAATTCAAACAATTGCACCCTACTTCACCTAACCAAACTAGGGTGCAATTGTGTGAGTTCACAATGTAAAAATGCACATCAAACACGTACTTTGTCATCTGGCTACATATACATGATCGATTCTGTCAGGGCCCTTATAAATTATGCCTATGCTCATGCAATTGTGTGAGTTCACAATGTAAAAATGCACATCAAATGTGTAATTTGTCATCCGGCTACACCCTACCAAACATACCTTAATTGTTGAGAATGCCCCACGTTGGGCCGCCTCTGCAAGATTTGAATGACGAGGAAGGTGATCTTGCCTATTGTTCGTTTTCTTGGTAGGCAAGAGGACGACGTCGTGCAAAAAGTTGTCCTCTCTCTCACAGAGATTTTTCTCTCCACACAAGACTAATAATCACATGTACGTAAGGTATTACAAGGAAATTGCTAAGAGAGGCACAAGATACATTTCTCCTCTTCTCAAACCCTATAAAAAGAGCAACTGTACAACTTGCTTTTCGAGCTGCTTATGCTTTTCGAGCTGCTTACATATACCTTTATTAATTTTTTTAGCCTACTTTTTTTAGCCTACTTTTTTATTAATTTTTCAGCTGCTTTCTTTTGATGGTAATCTTTTTTCCAGCTCACTATCAAAAAACATAGTATAGGTGACAGTCATGTAAAAGGTTACACATTTTAGGTGACATATTTGTGCATCACTTATAATCTGTATAGACCTGTGTGAAAAAATGACATATATTTTATCATTTTGAAAAGGTTACATACTTTAGGTGACATATATGTAAATCATCTATAATCTGTATAATCCTATGTAATATAGATGATATTTATTTTATCACACATGAAAGAGTTACACCGAATAGGTGACATACATTTGAATCGCCTATGCTCTAATGAGGGTTTTCCATATAGGTGACATGTATACGAGTCACATGTGATCTATAAGGCGGCATATATTTAGGTGACACACATGCATGTCACCATACTTTAAGGTGACACATGCACTTATCACCTAAACTTTAGGTGATAGACATGTCAGTCATCCAATATCTCCCAACCAATAATAAGCATCAACAAGCTTCATGGGGATATATCAATACATTTATTGACAATTCATATAGGAAGATATGTGAGAGAAATTGTTGCTTAGAGTTTTTCTAAGTAATTTGGAGGGTCTATCATAGAGGGATATTGGCATAAATATATTCCCCCAAACTCATATATGTCTTTCTGTGAACATTCTAAGGCTAACAGACATTTGTCTTGCGAGGCAAATTACTCCATGACAATGACTTGCGTAAACCACCCACCTCCAACAACAATTGCTGCAAAAGAGTGGTGGCTCTCGAAAGCACTCGAACAACCATGCTTCCATCGTCCCCAAACTCATTCACATCTCTTTTATGAATAGTTAAGAGGATAATTGTAATGAACCTGACCTGGGTTATGAGGTAACCCTATTTGTTTTGGCTAAGTAAGTTGCTTAGAACTTAAATATAATCCGCTAAAGTGTTTTTCTATCAGGTAACAAACTTATGTTACAAATTTGGTCATGTTTGTATAATGCTTGAGCAGTGTTCTCATTTTTTGGACCAAAATGCAATTTACCCAAGATAAGGGGTTATAGTACAATATGTCATATATTGAACATGACTCATGTGTTTTAGCATCATTATAGAGAGAATGATGCAAGGTGGTGGCTTGTGGAAAGCCTAAATTCCAAGTTTGAACTTATTTGAATAATGTTGGTACCTTGTGCACCAATTTTGGTACAAATTGTAATTTATCCAAAATGTGGGGTTGATATGTAAATTAACACCTCTAGAGTGTCCCTACTCCCTAGTAGTATCATGTAGAGGAGAGATGAAGAATGATACACCATGTTTGAATCAATTATGAGTGATGGTAATCTTGGTGATGAAATGACCAAGAAAAGGGTTGAATATGAAACCCTAATTTGGGTTGTATCAAGTTGAAAAACTTATATATGAGTGTCTATCAGCCAAGGAGCCATAGGGGGAGTCTCATATCATTTTGTGGACTCTTGGAAAAGGTCATGTTGTGCAAAACACCTCAATGAGGTGAGGTGTATCGGGTTACAACTTCCTTAGAAAAGTTGTATCACATTGTGAATAAAGTGATGATTTAAGTGATATATCTTATTCAAAGGGATATGTAATGGACTAATTTTCATCCCTAGATTATCCTAAACTGTTTTGCATGTCAAGATAAATTTTAATGCATGCATGTACACGTGTCATCCATGAATGGACACGTGGCACCTAGTAGCTCAAATTGACGACACCTCATTTTCACACTTCTTCATGAACAACAAGTATATATACCCCTCCTTTCACCCTTAAGTGAACTTTTTCGAATCCTACCACCCTCTTTCCTTAAGGTATCTTTCATGGAGCCTTTGTGTCGTGTAGGAGTGAAGGGATATCATGCATAGGGTTTTGGGTATCGTCCATAGCAAGTTCATATCGGCCAAGTAAGGTGGTATCGGCCTAGTAAGGTGATATCGGCCATAGTGAAGTGTTTTGGCCTCAAGTGAGAGGGATATCGGCCAAGAGTGATGGCATATCGTGCACAAGTTGTGAGGTATCATGAAAGGTGCTAAGGATCAAGAAGGAGCTCAATACTTAACCTTAAGGTGATGCCATGATCATCTTCAACCTTGGATTGAAGCATGATTTTAGGGTTTTGATCTTCCTTTCTTTTCTTCTTCACCAATTGCTTATCCATGGTGATTCCTTGTATATGAAGGAGTTGTGAACGAGCCTTGGACTTTTTATAAGTCATTTTCAACCTTAGGAACGTGGATCTTTGAAGCTTGGAGCTTTGAAGTTGTTCTTAAGGCGGGTTATATAACTTGAACTCAACCATGTTATTATTCATCACCTAAATTGCTATACTTAATGAATTAATTTTAATTCTAAAATTTCCTGAAGTAGTTGATGAAATTATGAGTTCTAGTAGTTTCTTAGACCTGTTTCCATGAACTATAATAGTTAGAAAGAAGGTCTAGAGATTTAAGATGATGGTATCACCTTATAAAAGTGATATCGAGTGCAAGCACACAAGCAAGCACCTCTAACCCCATATGATGATGCACCTACTTCACTAAAACGATATGGATATGATTGTATACCTTCTTGCAGTATATGGTGGTGTAGTATACACCTCTTGCACGATATGAGGTCAAGAAAACACCTCAAAAGTGATATCAGGTTCAACCACACAAACATGCACCTCTCAGCCTGATATGGTGTGAAGCATACACACACACACACCTCTCTGCTCGATATGATGTGAAGCATACACACACACTTCTGTGACCGATATGGTGTGAAGCATACACACACACACCTCTCTTCCCTATATGGTTTGAAGCATACACACACACCTCTTTTCCTGATATGGTGTGAAGCGCACACACACCTCTTTGCCTGATATGGTGTGAAGCACACACACACCTCAAAAGTGATATGGAATCACACATACACCTCAAACCTGATATGGAAACATACATACACCTCAAGGGTGATATGGTAAGCACACATACACCTCAAACCCGAGATGGTAATCATACATACACCTCAAACTCGATATGGTAAGCACACGTACACCTCTAAGGTGATATGGGTAGCAAGCACACACCTCATACCCAGAAGCACCGCAAAAATCAAATGAAGAAAAGCATCTTAGATGCAATATACTTGATGAAGTAACACATGAAGTGTCTTATATCAAGTCATACATTAATAGGTATGGAGTTTAATGAATATTGATTAAGTAGGCTAATGTACCTTAAGGAATGGTTGAGCCAACTTAATAAAGTATGAAGTAATCAATATCCTAGTAAGGATAAGAGAAAAACGTATACTTTGTGTTGATAATCATTTAATGACAAATGATGAGAATAAATAAGTATGATTGAATACTTATGATATTAATGCATGCTCCTAGATGTGTGGAGCAATGAATTAGGGTTTGGATTGATAATATGAACATGAAACCCTATTCAACTATAAAGGGAAACCCTAACCCTAATAGTTGTTGCCTATTGAGAGGTGACAAGATGTTTAATGGCCTTGTGAGCCATGTGGTTAGTTGTTGGCTAGTGAGAGGTGACAAGATGTTTAATGACCTTTTGAGCCACGTGGTTAGTTGTTGCCTAGTGAGAGGTGACAAGATGTTTAATGGGCATTGTGAGCCATGAGAATAGTTGTTGCCTAGTGAGAGGTAATAAGATGTTTATAAAAGTCTCATGTAAGAAATAATAATGTTCAAAATAAACTATGAAATGGAAACTTAGTAACATAATAATAATAATAAATGGATATAATAATAATAATCAAATCTTGAGCATACATGCGTTATGCTTATAGCCAAATAAGGGCTATAGTTTTTTTAATACGCTTAAAGGAGATAAGAGGAATACTTGCATTATATAAAGGATGTGAATAAGTATTATGGCTTGGCCAAGGTAATGCCTAGTAAAGGTGATATGGTATTCAGTGATGAGATGCACAGGATTGGCATAGTCCAATGCCTGGAGTAGATGCATAGGATTGGCATAGTCCAATATCTGGAATAGTTTCACAGGGTTGGTAATAACCCAACACCCGGTTGTTGTCACGGGATTGACATAGACCAATACTTGGAATAAATCTACAGGATTGGGATAACCCGATGCCTGGATGCAACACTCACAGGATTGGCATAATCCAATACCTGGAATAATGTCACAGGATTGTCATAGACCAATACCAGGAATAAAACTATAGGATTGGGATAACCCATGCCTGGATGCAACACTCACATGATTGACATAATCCAATACCTGGAATAATGTCACATGATTGGCATAGACTAATACCTGGAATAAAACTACAGGATTGGGATAACCTGATGCCTGGATGCAACACTCACATGATTGGTAATAACCCAATGCCTGGCTATTAATCACAGGATTGGTAGAGTCCAATGCCTGGTTGTTAATCACAGGATTGGTAATAACCCAATACTTGGTTGTTAATCATAGGATTGGTAGAGTCCAATGCCTGGCTGTTAATCACATGATTGGTGATAACCCAATGCCTGGCTGTTAATCATAGGATTGGTAGAGTCCAATACCTGGCTGTTAATCATAGGATTGGTAAAGTTCAATGCCTGGTTGTTAATCACAGGATTGGTAGAGTCCAATACCTGGTTGTTATTCACAGGATTGGTAATAATCCAATGCATGGTTGTTAATCATAGGATTGGTAATAACCTAATGTATGGTTGTTAATCACATGATTGGTAATAATCCAATACCTGGATGTTAATCACATGATTGGTAATAACTCAATGCTTGGCTGTTAATCACATGATTGGTAATAGCCCAATGTCTGGCTGTTATCACAGGGTTAGTAATAACCCAACACCTGGCTATTATCAAAGGATTGGCATAGTCTAATATCTGGAATAGTTGCATAGGATTGGCAAAGACAATACATGGACATATTATGATGATGTATATTTACATGACTGGTACAATTCAATATCTGGTTAGCAGATTGGATGAGGCCAACAGATAGAAATGAGAATGATTCATGGATGTCATACCATGATAATGAGTATCACATGATAAGTTTGAGATATTGACATAGTATGATGGGTAAATGACATACATATTCTTCATATTCATTGTAAAGTGAATAGGTGAATTACTACTCTATCATAGATAGTTGCAATGCTTTAAAAGTTGATAATGTTCTAAATTGCTTATCCTCTGCTCAGTTTAATACTATTTAACTGTGATAATAACATTGTTGGTGGAGAGTTATATCTCTCGCTGGGACAATTGTCTCACCCCTTGGGATCCACATTTTTTTTAGATGGACATGCACGAGAGGGGTGGAGACCGTACTGCAGAAGGAGAACATCAACAACGTGGACAGTAGTGATAGCTCAGGTTGAGTGTACTGTCTGTCCTGTCTTGTAGATAGAAGTCATATGTGTCGTCTCTGTACTCTCAGGTCCTTGGATTTAATACGTGTTGGTTTTATGAATAATCTGAGATTTTTGGCTTGTATGCCTCAAGGTTTGTTGTTGCTTTATGTATATGTTTTTAGAAAACAACTGTTATATGTTATCCTCGAGAAGAGATGGCACAATGTATGTACAATATATGATCAATGTGAATATCAGGTTTTGGTTCTTCCTTAAAAAGTTTTCTTGGAAATGGATCTCTTAGCAAAAAATGTTTTTAAATTTTTAGTGATTTCCGTTAATCTGTTTCTTATGATTATTCTGCATAATTAGTAACGATTTTTTTGTCAGTTTGGTGGCATTCGCTACAATAATACAAATATACATGTCTCAAATCTAAGCAATTTCATGGACTTTATATGAGAGGACACTCTCATGATATGGCCCTAAGCTCCACCCAGAAGTATTTTCACAGACTTTCTACCGACACACATTGTCATGATATGGATCATGGCTCCTCACTAATACATTTTGAGAGATTTTCATGAGCAGACATTCTCATGATATGGGCCCAATCTCCTCACAAATTCATTTTTAAGAACTTGTTGTGAGAGGACACTATCAAGATATGGGCCACAAATCATCAAAGCTGCATTTCAAGGAACTTGTTGTGAGTGAACACTGTCATGGTATGATTCATGGATCCTACTAAATGCATTTTCATGGGGATGTATCAGTACATTTATTTGATAACTTTAAAGGAGATGTGTGAGAGAAAATGTTGTTGAGAGACATTCTAAGTGATTCATAAAGGGATATTGGCATGACAATAGTCACCATACTCATACACGTCTCTTTGGCGATCATTCTAAGGCCAATGAGCCGTTTTCTTATGAGGAAAATTTCTCTTTAGAAACATCGTACATAGACCTCCCACCCCCAGAAACAATTTCTGCAAATGGGAGGTAGTTTCTGTAAGCACCCAATCAACCAAGCTTCAATTATCCCCAAACTCATAGATGTCCATTTATGAATAGTTAAGAGGATAATACATATATACACATCTCAAGTACTTTTTTGTGAGAATACAATGTCATAACATAGGCTCTAATCCCTCCTCGAAGCATTTTAATGGACTTGTGTGAGAGGACATTGTCATGTTATGGGTCGTAGCTCCTCGCACATACATTTTGGGGGACTTTCCTAAGAGAATTCTCATGATATGGGCATGGATACTCACAAATTCAGTTTCAAGGACTTGTTGTGAGAGAATACTATCAAGATATAGGCCCAAGATCCTCACAAATGCATGTCAAGGGACTTTTTGTGAGATGATACTGTCATGATATGGGCTCAAGATCTTCACAAATGCATTTCAAGGGACTTGTTGTGAGATGATATTGTCATGATATGGGTCATGGCTCCTCTTAAATGCATTTATGGACATTATCAATATATGAGCCCTGACACCTCCTTAATGCATTTGAATGGGCATGTTGTGGGCACTTTCGAAATGCATTTTTAGGGTGGTGATGTGAGATAACAGTTGTCATGATATGAGCCCTGACACCTCCCAAATACATTTTCATGGACTTGTTGTAAGAGTACATTCTCATGATATGATACCTGACACCTCTCAAATGCATTTTTAAGGACTTAGTGTGAGATGAGATTGTCATCATATGTTCCATATCACCTCCCAAATGTATTTTCAAGGACTTGGCGCGAGAGGAGATTGTCATGATATGGGCCCAACTTTCACACAAATGCATTTTTAGGGGCTTATTATGAGAGGAAAGTGTCAATATATGGGCCATGTATCCTCCTTGATGCATTTGAAAGGACATGTTGTGAAAGGACACTATCATCATATGCGTCGTGACACCTCCCAAATGCATTTTTAGAGACTTATTGTGAGATAACATTTGTCATGATATGAACCTTGACACCTCTCAAATGCATTTTGATGGACTTGTTATGAGAGGAGTTGTCATGATATGGGCACGTACACCTCCCAAATGCATTTTCATAGACTTGTTGTGAGAGGACGTTGTCATTATATGGGCCCAAACTTCACCCTTTAATTTTTCAAGGACTTATCATGAGAGGACACTGTCAATGTATGGGCCTTAACACCTCCCAAATGCATTAGAAGGGACATATTGGGAAAGGGCACTATCACGATATGGGTCATGGAACCTCCCAAATGCATTTTTAGGGACTTGATATGAGATAACATTTGTCATGTTATGGGCCCATACACCTTCGAAATGCATTTTCATGGACTTGTTGTGTGAGGACGTTGACATGATATGGGACCTGACACCTCCCAAATGCATTTTTAAGGACTATGATATGACATTATCATCATATGTGCCATGGCACCTCCCAAATTTATTTTCAAAGACTTGGTGTAACATGATGTTGTCATGATATGGGCCCAAACTTCACCCTAATATATTTTCAGGGACTTATTATTAGAGGACATTGTCAATATATGGGACCTGACACCTACCAATGCATTTGGCATGAAGATCGTTCCAAAACTTGCACATGTATCTTTTTTATCATTCTAAGGCTAATGGGCCTTTGTCTTGTAAGGCAGATTGCTCCTTGGAAGTGATTGTGTAGATCACCCACCCCAACGGCTGCCACAAGCACCTGACCTACCATACTCTAGTCATCCCCAAACTCACACCCATCTCTTTTATGAATAGTTAAGAGGATAATACATATTTCGATCAAAGCATTTCCACAAACATATTGTGAGATAACACTGGCATGATATGGGTCCTAGATCCTCCCAAAAGCATTTTCACAGACTTGATGTAAGAGGGTATTGTCATGATATGGGATTTGTCTCCTCACAAATGCATTTATGAGGACTTGCTGTGAGAGAAGATTCTCATGATATGGGTCCTGGATCCTCACAAAAACAGTTTTAGAGACTTGTTGTGATAGGACATTATCATGATATAGGCCCTGGCTCCTCACCTGTGAACCGACCTTTTCACTGCTTGTAAGATTCAAGAATTTGTGAAATTTCATCCCCTAGGACTCCCACTCAAACTGGGAACCCTAACCTTTACCCTCCTATACATAGAGGGGTACTGGGGGCTTCTTTGACGCATCAATTAGCTCTGATAATTGTTGTATTCTCTATTTGTGGTAACCGAGAGAACTTGAACAAGTCCCACCCAATAAATGGAGGGAAAGTAAGGGATAAAATGTGTGGGAGAGCAAGTTGGTGCTAATACACCGACGAGAAAGGGACAACTCCTTCCTATCCATTCATCTAGAATGATAGGAGTTTCCGGTGGTCCGTGTCAACTACTATAGAGGTGAAGAAGCTAGTGTCTACCGCTCGGAGTAAAAAGTCAACTATTGTCCATGGTGAACAACCAAGAGTTGTTTCTAATGCTGTCTGGGTGCGAATTACTGACAAGACACACACAATCGCAAGGTAATTATTGCTAGAATTGCTCCAGGACTAGGTATAACCTCACAAACAATCTTTCCCATTACATAGTTGTTGACGAAATCTACTATATTAAGGGGAATATTACAGTTAATTCTTTTGTCGTGATATAAGATGTTGTAAGATGTTGTATGTCCTCCCAAAAACTTTTTTAGGGACTTTCTGTGAGAGGACATTGTCATGATATAAGATGTGGCTCCTCCCAAATGCATATTCTGGGACTTGGTGTGAGAGGACACTGTCATAATATGGACCGTAGATCCTCCCAAAAGCATATCCAAGGATTTGCTGTGAGAGGAAACTATCGTGATATGGGCCATGACACCTCACAAATTCATGTTTAGAGAGTTGATTTGAGAGTACATTATTGTCATGATATTAGTCGAGGCTCCTCTAAAATGAATTTTCAAGCACTTGTTGTGATAGGATATTGTCATGATATGGTACGTTGCTCATACCATATCCATTTTTAAGGACTTTCTATGAGAGGACACCATTAAGACATGGGCCATGGCTCCTAACACATTCATTTTTAGGGACATGTTGTGAGAGGACATTGTCATGATATGGGTTGTGGCTCCTCTCAAATGCATTTCTAGGGACTTTTTATGAGAGGACATTGTCATGATATGGGATGTGTCTCCTACCAGATGCTTTTCTAGTGACTTGCTGTGAGAGGACACTGCCATACCCTGGCTCCTCACAAATTCATTTTCAGGGACATAATGTGAGAGGACACTATCATGATATCGGGCATGAATCCTCTCAAATAAATTTCTAGGGACTTGTTGTGAGATGATATTTGTCATGACATGAGCCCTGGCACCTACCAAATGCATTTGGTAGGGACTTGGTATGAGCAGACACTATCATGATATGGGCCTTAGTTCCATCACAAGGAACTACATGATTAGGATTTCACTTGAATAATTAGCGTCAATTGAGTGAATTAAGGCTGCATCAACAAAGTTTGACATACAAACCCTAATTCATTTCTACAAAATAGTTGGCGATATAATGACTCCAGAAGATATAATACTTATGAGATATATTTCTCATTACAACATCACAAGCTACTAGTTCATTGCTATCCATGAGAATATACTCTTTGTCACACCATCACATGATATTAATCCTTATCATTTATGAAGAGGATTAAACATTCACACTATGGCTCAAGCATACCTAAAAGCCATTAAGGCCCACACAATACTACTATCTTAAGTGCATCATTATCATTTATTACCCTATAGAGGGTTCAACATGTCATCATCATGCTTTCAACATGCCATCGTCAAAAACATCAGTTCATACACTTAGAAATCCCATCGGATGGTTGATGTACTTAGACAAATCCAAGACCATATCAAATTTTTAGAACACTTGGCCAAAATATGACCATCAGATCGTTGAAGATTTTTACCAAAAACAATACCATCAAATCTTTGAGGCACTTAGTCAAAATCAAGATCATCAGATCATTGATGGATTCAACCATGAATAAGACCATCGAATCACTATAGTACTTAGTTAAAATCAAGACCTTCGGATCTTTATTGAACTCAATCCAAAACAATACCATCAATTCATTGGTAGACTTATCTAGAAGTAAAGCCATCACAAATTTATGGTACTTAGCCACAACCATAGTCATCAAATCATTAGTGGGTAGCAAAACCATAGGATTGAGTGTTAGATAAATCATCACTCTATTCACCTAGTAAACCCGTCGGTTCATTAGGAAACATAGCCAAAAATTAGGAGATGGGTTCCTTTGGACACTTAGTCAAGTCCATCGAATCATGAGAGTATTAGGTCAAGAACAAATCCATCGAATCTGAGTACATAACCAAAATCAAAGCCATCAGTTCGTCAAGGTACTTCACTGCAAATCATTGGTTTATCAATTAAGTTAAATCATCATTTCATTAGTGTACATAGATGTACCATCGATTATTTGCACACGTGGAAGACCATCAGTTCTTTTCTAGACCATCGACTTACTTATCCATTGGTTTATTTACCAACTAAAATCAAAAGTTAAATACTAAGTAAATACCATCGGCTGTGTAGCATGTGACCCACCATCATGTTAAGGTCAAATAGAGTCAAAGTCCTAATAATACCCCGCCAACTCTAAACCCCACTTACCCCATTAAACACCCACACGACTCACAACTCTGTTTGGTACAAGAAAACCTCCCAAATCTCTATTCTCTCCCCGCAAGCAGATCACGTCTGGTGTCTCCCCCATCCACTGGTCTGGCGCAGCCCTGCTACTCGCCCTCCACTGATTATTAACGAACGATATTGACTCACTGTCATTGAAGTCCCAGTAGCCGCCCCTCGGCCCCAACTCGCAACCGAAGAGTCTCGCTCGTTGTGTGGCACTCGCCCTAGCTTGGTGGCCTGCAACCAAGGGTTCCAACTCCCAGTTTGATGGACGATGATTTTTGCTGAGTGTCGACCGAGGCAACGATTTCACGACCTTGGAAGCTCCAAATTCTGGTGCGTCAGCCTCTGACTCTCAATTAAGGAGTCCATCTCCATGTCCAATGCCCTACCTTGAAATTCGTGTCCTCCGCTCCCCACCGCCACTCCGACTTTCGATAAAGCTATCGCCTCCCCATGGTGATCTTGGCTCCAGGCGTCCCCCTTCTGACTTGGCATCCTCTTTTCCCCTTCTCGACTCCCAACCCGACCCCTTTTGGACTCCCCGCCCCCCTTCCGTTCTCTCAACGTCCTCCTGGAGTCAAAAGGAGGGCATTCATGACTGATGCCACCGCAGAGGAGCTGTTGTTTCTGCACATGCATGTCAATTTCTTGCATAATTTCAAACTACCTAAGAACGTGAAGATGGAGAAGGCGCCTAATGTGAAGAATTAGGCGTTGATTGTGACTAAGCCAAAGGTGGAGGCAAAGAGGCTTAAGGTGAAGTCGATAGAAATCAGAGGGTGGAGAAGCAAGAAAATGCATATCAAGGGTTGGCTTTTTATGGTTCTATTTTGTTGATATGTCTGTCTGTATATAATTATAGTTCCTGACATTTTAGTGTGTCTCATGCTGATTGACTTCTAAATTTCCCTAATCTATAGGACCAATGTAAACATGGTATGTGAGGGTTACATACACACTAAGATCGAGTCACAAAGAGAATCCAGGAAGCTCCTACGGATACCATTGTAATGGTACATGGCTACCTATGCAAATCATTTTAAGTGGGAAACTCAAACCGTCTCTAGAAAAGGATCTTCTCAAGCACAGAAATAAGGCTCCCTCTCTCTATCAAGGTCGACTCTTTAGGTTTTTCTTAGCATATGGTAGAATTCATCCTTTTTCTCACAACTCAAAACCAATTTTTTTGCTTCTTTGTAATTCATTTTCATGTTATCCAGCTGCCAAAAATAACATGCGAGGACAAACTGTGAAGACATCACGAGTAATAGGAGAAGACATCACATGTATTCTTCTACATTTGGAAGGACCTGCACATCATCTCTGACAGGTAAAATCGTGCATGTTTATAAAAGTATGTCTGTTTGGAATTTCAGTAAGTTGTACCTATTTTTCCAGTCATTTTGTTATCAATACATTTCTCGAAGTATTTGTCTAGGCTACGAGTTGGATAATTGAACGTTCTTTTCAAGAATTGGATCCCAACCTGGCATCAATACATTGTTTTGAATTTTTCATGTGGAAGTACCCTATTAGAAATTGTGGGAAATTGATGTTAATTAATGGTTTTTTAGCAACATTCGAGTATGATAAATATTAGTAGATGACTGCAAGAGGTAGACATTGTCAGGGAATCAAAAAAATCTTAAGAATAGTGGTCTAGACCTCAGATACTTTTTTTTCTTTCTAAAAAGAGGACCCTTCCCTAAAATAAATGTTCACTATGTTGTTTGCACATTTTAATTTTGGAATGAAAATGACGAAACCCATGCCTTATCTTTCAAAAGACTATACATTTGGTTTATTGCAATTCTGATTTTTGGCATGGATAAAATTTAAAATCTTATCAAATTTAGATTGAGGAGGATAGTCGCAAACTCTTATCACTATTTGTTTGAAATTTTCTTGATGGTTGGAGTGTCTTTTCTATTGTATGGATTTGGTTGGCAAGACAAGGTGATGTGAAGACTACGTAATTATTTATTTGTTTGATCAAGTTGCTACCTTTTGTTGTTGTTATGCATATCTTTCTTACTGTTGTGAATTTTGAGATAATGATTTTCCCTCCAGCAACAATCAACCTCACATATTGAAGTAATGCAAAAGAGAAAGGATGTGGAAGAGGTCCTGGATTTTGTTTCAGCCTAGAAAATGATGACTTTTCTAGAACCATTCCAAGAAAGTCTAGAGATAGGTGGAAGTCATGTACATTTTGAATATGGAGCAAGAAGTCAGGTCAGTGCAGTTTTAGACTCCTTGGAGTCATTGTATTTCTACTCGGATTCTCATCACCGAGTGTATTTAAGATGGCCTTATTTGAAAGTGGAGTATAAACATGTTTCCTTCCAAATTATTATCATAGTGTTAAAAAGTTTGTGTTTATACTGGATTGCTTTCAGGTATGTAGCCAAGGTCCTAGGGCAACATGTGAAAGCTCTTTTAGAAAGGGAAAAATGATCACATCCTCATGGCAAAACTTTGATATCGTTGTGGGATTCCATTAAAGCCTGGAAAATGTCACCAAAATAGTGTTCCTCTATCTGGATACAACATGAACATCATGAAGGGACTTTCATCTCAACGACGTAAGTTTGTTCTTTCTTTCCCCTTCTCCACATTAATATGCATTAAATTAAATTTTTTAGTTGTCAAATTACTCATTGTTGTCCTGGAGCTAATTTGCAGGTGGGCAGCAACATTGATTTTGTTGATATCAAAACTCTAAAATATCTAAATTGACTTTAAAAGATAAGAATCAAAATTTACTAGCACTTAGCCAACATCCTAGCTTCTATACAAACCTTGTCGGCTTTGAACTTGTATGTATGTCTTTGTACATCTTATAAAACCCAGATAGAGCCAATCAAATCCAGTCTTTATGTGAAAGGATAAAATCAGACCATGGCCTCATATAGCATCTACTTTCAGATTCCATCTAGCCACTCTCAATCCCAACACAAATGATTTTCTTTACTAGATTGCTCAACTTCCAATCCCTAATCTCCTCTGGTGTGATCACCTTTGATCACACATTCTCAAAGGCAATACAATAGACTATATTCATTCTGATGGGTTTGTACCCTAATATTTGTTTGGCAGGGCACTTGCTTCCCATGCCCTATAGAATGCACATGTGAGCACTGGCCCTAGGCATCCTGGTAGGAACGATGACACTTCGTTATCAGGATCTCAACCAAGGTTGTACATTGCCTTTTCCATTCAGCTATGTTATGGCTAGTCTGCAAGTCTGTCATGGCTGGTTCACATTAAAAGTTTTCTGAAAATTTTACTTCTGGTATTTTACATTGGTTGTGATGCCTTTTAGGGAGAGGTTAGTGACAAAGTTGCACACAATCAGTCTTGGCCATTATCTGGTGTGATAAGTGATGTATTGAAAATTTGTCTGAGAATAGGATTGTTTTCCCCACATTTTACTTGTTTTATTTTCTCTTGATTGCATTTCCTTTTCGAAAGAGGCCTAGTTAAGGTTGAAAAAGCATGAGGCACGAGGTGTAACAAGGCATTTTTCTCTTGGTGAGGCAAGGCGTAAGCCTCAGAATATACCGAGACATATATATATATACACTTTAAAAAAATACATATATATATATATAATTTTTTTTTGGGTGAACCTAGCTCATCGTTATATACATAAGTATATATAATATATATGTGCATATGCATGTATATATGTATATGTGTATATATATGTGTGTGTGAGTGTGCATGTATATAATTATATATATAATTATATACATGCACACACACACACACATATATATACACATATACATATATACATGCATATGCACATATATATTATATATACTTATATATACATATCTATATACATTGTAACATGTATATAATTATACATGCATATGTATGTATATATATGTATCATGTATATATATATATATATATATATATATATATATATATATATATATATATATATATATATATAAAACTAAATAATCAAATCACAAAATAGTATAACAGTGCCATGCCTCACAGTAGCATCTTGGCTACTATCACTACCGTGCCTAGCTATAGTTGGATCAGCCACCACAACCATTGACAAGAGCTGAAGCAACCCAAAGACTGTTGTATCTTGGTTTCCTGGAGGTAAAGATCTCCTATTGAATAAAGACTACTTGTGCGGGTCCCAATAGAAGTCCAAATAGTATATCAGACCATCAGTTTTCGCTGGCAGGCAGAGGTTACGCCTTTATTACACCTCAGTGCCTCAGTGTTGTTTTACACCTTTTGAAAATGAGGTGTCCGCCTCTAAAACAGTGACTAAGGCTTAAGCCTCAGGGCGCCCCTAAGTGTGCCTTGCCTCGAGGTGTTTGCCTTTGGCGCCTCAAGGCGCTTTCCCTCCCCATGGGCTTATCCACCCACTTGCAATATAGGGCTTGTTAGAGGCTATGAGTTGTAGTTGTTTATTATTTTTGCTGTCCTAGTTATTGTATTTATGAATTTCACAATAGATAGAGGGATCCTACTACTCGTATTCTATTGCATATGCTTACTTTCCCCTCATTGTGCCCATAACATCTTATACGTGTAGCTTTCCTAATGCTCCACGTGGTAATGTGTTGACATAATCATGAACAGACAATCAACCATCCTCCTATGGCTTTCTCAATGGCTGGTTGACCTCCCAGAGATTTTATGTAATTAGATGCTAAGTATTTTTTGAAGATCAATTGTTGCATACTACAATTAACTTGACATAACCACTATGACATTAAACAACCCCTCAGATAGTTTGCAATACACATTTTTGCATCCAAGGGCCCTCCAATGTCATGACTTTTGGTCCAACTGCTCTCTGGTGGCACTAGTGATCTGATAGTTGGCTCAACAAGTATCACCTTTTAAAAAGCTCGAGTTTGGCAAATAATTCTCCTACTATGGTAGAGGTTGGTCAATGTGTAGGACCTCTTGTTTAGGCTTATTTCACACAAACTTTATTCTTTAATTTCTTTCATCCCTTATCCCTCTGTGGAATGCGAGTGAGCGCCTTCAAGTTAGGCCTGTTGATGAGCTAGGATAGCATGCACTACATTGGAGTCTTATAGTGCTTCTGGAGTCTATGTCATCCTAAAAAGAGGCGCCTAAGATTAAAATTTCATGTTAGGGTTGGGGTTCTTCCAGGTAAGAGATCCTGGATTTGATCTAGTTTCACTAAGACTTATACATGTCACAAAATCTCTGCATGTACATGTGTAATTTCAACCGTCTAGCCACTTCCTTAGATAATGGTTTACTAATTTCTTAGATAAGCAACATCCTTCGTTGGGAATGGTCGAGTTTAGCCCAGATATTACTAGGAATGGTCTTTTTAATGAACATAACCTAGTCCTTAATGTTTTGCTACGCTGATTTGCTTTGCATGGCACGAACAATGTCTTTTCTCAATTTGCTCTGCTTGGCCAGGACAACGTCTTTGTTTGGTTTTCTAATCTAGAAGGCTGTTTGGTTGGGTGAGACCAATCACAAGTCATGCTTGTTAATGTCTTACTAACCTTCATCATTGGTTCCTCTCTTGGATGGTTTGTTGCTCACATCTCATGGGATCCTTTCCCATCTTAATGGCCTTTATTTAGGCTGCAATTTAGCAGGTAGGTACCAATAAAATCATGAACAACTTTTGGGATAATTTCATCCCAAGTATATCATCCAAACCTATCATTTTCTTGATGATGTTACTGTTTCGTACATTCATGAGTTGCCATCATTAATTTTCTTAAAGGATATCTTTTATGGAGTCTATATTCTCTGGTATTCGTACTTAATTCTGGGTGTTGTTGAATTATTCGATTGATATTAGGTTTTATTTTTATGCATACTCTCTTTGTTATTTGTTGTCCATTTTGAAAGCAGAGTTTAGCTTTATTTGTAGCAGTATTAAAATGAGCTGCTGCTCTAGTATGCCTCGAGAACTTTGCGGAGCTCATAATATATCGATTAGGAAGCCTTGGTTTTTAAGATACAATGTCATATATATCTTTGTGCTGATTTCCACAGTAAGGGATTATTGTTTCACATGATATGTGGGTGTTCCACTGTGGTGTATGCAAACTGATCACTAATTAAGTGTTCTAACTGCCCTGCTAAGCCTTTCTTACAAGTGGCTTTTTGTAGGTACATCTAAGACTTGAAAACCCTAGTTCATGGAGTCCAAATTCCATCAGTGTGCCTTAATGCGGTTTTCTTTGTACTGACTGAAATGTTTTCCTCCTTTCTTTTTATTGGGGGTGAGAACCACATTGTGGTATCTCACTATAACAAAGTTTCTTTGATGATTTGATCTTATTACTGATTCTTTGAGTTGCTCCCGTAGGTGGGCTCAAACATAGATATAGGGGTTTCCATTTGGTACTAAAACCAGTTGGAGCTACTGTGGGATGATTTTATTCCAAATTATATCATTCAAAACTGTCATTTTCTAGAGGATGTTACTGTTTTGTAAGTTCTGTATTCTACTTTGTTTTTAGGATATGTTTGTTTAGATAAGCATGAGTTAAACATGAGTATTATGTTTGTATTGCAGTATTATAGCTTGTGGAGATGCAACCATCACACCCAACTGTTATATGATTTACATAGAGAGTCCCCAGACAGTTATCAGCTGGCTCCTAAATGCAGCAAAAAAGAAATTATGGATGCCATGATACAAGATGCCTTACACTATGAAAATGCATAAATGAACACTGATCTTGGTGCAAACCTAGCCACAACCATAGCGGGTCTACAACGTTGAGTGCAACTCCACAGACACAAGTTGAGGTCCTAGTTGATAGGTTATCTCTACATCAACACAGTAAAGAAGCCAACCATTACAGGCTCCCACTGTTGGTTTTACTAAAGTTGCATACTCCCACTATTGGTTTTATTAAAGTCAATACGGTCGCGACTACTACAAGAAATACCTTTTTCAGTGATGATGCAGTTTACTGATTATCCTAGGAATTACAATGTGTTGTTCGCGGGATATTCAGTGTTTATCTCATGCATTTTTCTGTTAGTTTCAGGCTTTTGTGGGTTTGGTGTGTATTTGTAAGTTGTTTAAGGGGCAAGGCCTATATCCTCCCATCCGTGTATCAATATTTTCATTCAATAAAATTCGTAG
This sequence comes from Alisma plantago-aquatica, assembly GCA_963693085.1. Taxonomy (NCBI): domain Eukaryota; kingdom Viridiplantae; phylum Streptophyta; class Magnoliopsida; order Alismatales; family Alismataceae; genus Alisma; species Alisma plantago-aquatica. The sequence goes on from OY856412.1 coordinate 383,297,034, forward strand.
TTGATGTGTTAACCCACATTTTTTTTGTCTTGTGATGATTATTGTTGAAAATCAATTTGGTATACTCACATATTAAATGTGCTAATTTAATGAAAACACTCTTTTTCAAGTGTTGCAGCAGGGGAATGTGTCTGCTTCTGTTCTCATTTGGTAGGTATCAATATGTACATACATATTGTACATATACATCACCTATTATCTGTTTGATAATCACATTCATCATCACATTATGAAATAGGTGACACGAGTTGCTGTGACTTTTTCAAAGTGGGTGATGGCCAATGATGTCATCTATTCCCATGTTTTAGAATATGAAAATCACCAATAGGCGACGTTCATTCCGCATAGGCTACATTGCACATAGGCCACGCCTAATGGGTGACATACATTTTTAGGGTGATGGCTAGTTATGTCACCTTTTTGCTTAAAGTTTATATACTTGTATGTCACCTATGGCCAGTTTTTTAGTAGTGGCTGCTTCCTTTAAGGCTCCTATTGGTTTGGTGTAAGTCATGAGTTTTGTGGAACTCATTTTCTGGGAACTCTGGTTCAGTTTTTGGAACTTAAGTTCCATGGACTTCCATGTGATTGGTTTGTTGTAAGTGTAAATATGGAAATTATTAAAAATATTGTTAATTGTTATTGTATAATATAAATAAATGAGGTTGACAACGACATAAAAAAATCATATTCATAAAAAAATCATAACATTCTTAAATCATGATAACCACAAAAAATGATTATGGTGCAGATTTTACTCCAAAATATTTTATTGTGGTACAATTAAAATCTTAATAAAAATATTATGATAAAAATCACATGACACTATTTTTATTTCACTTGTGTATATAAAATATTGTAATAATATCTGCATTTCATGTGTTCATAAATATAAGTTTTGGTTCATCATTGTATAGTGCAATGCAAAATATTAATTTACATTATTTCTATAGGAAACTTTTACTATATTATTCGTGCAACGTTACATTTAATTATCATATTTCACATCATATTTTTTAAATATGAAGAATAAAAATATATTGCGTAAATTACATTATTTCCACATGGTGTAGTATTTTTCTCATGATATTTTTATTTTATTTTGTAGATCGTACTCATTATGGTGGTTATAGTATAAAATATTTTTCATAGTGCGATTATAGTGTATGATATTTTGTCATATTATGTTGCGGTTTTAGTAATGAACTATATCCACACCGCTAATATTTTTAGTCATAAATATTTTACGTGTGTCATTTATTACGAATGAAGAATATAATTGTACAAAAAATATTGTTAGTTGTCCCGGAACTCGTTTTCCGCTCTTTTTAAGAGGAAACTCGAGAACTATATTTTTTTCTGTAAGTCCGTAACTCATCGGAAATCACGGAACTCAAATTTCAATACTTACTTTGAATCAATCATGAAAAACTGCTCAAGGAATTCCAGTTTATAAGTTTTCCAGACCAGTTACGACAAATCAATCGGAGCCTAAATGTAATATGTCCGTTTCCTGATGCTCCTAATTTTGAATTGACTATCCTTTGTAATGGAGACGTTGCCACGTGACTGCTTTACTTCGTCAATACATACTCCATGCAAAGCGATAATAAATTACAAAGCGATAACAAATTGAACTGTTCTTGACCATTTGTTCTACCTTTTGCCGGGCCTCTCCTACGTATTGGTGTGCCTCCGTTGTAGATCACAACCGTTCCAGTCGTATCTTTCTTCACCGTCGTCTGTACTTGAAGGGGGACTACAGTCGCTAAGGTTACAGAGATAGCAGCAACCACGCGCAACTTATATTGTGCAGTCATCTCAGCACTTTCTCTACATTCTCCATCGTTTAGTAAGGTCTCGTTTGGATGAAACTTTGACGAGTACATCTGTATTCCTAAGTATTAGGAGTTTAAGTGCAACACAGTGGAATACCGCTGTTCGGAAATTTCCTGTTTGGGCTGAGTCAGCTTGCTTCCAATACAGAAATGTGGACTACTCGCTTGCCAAGTTGTGCGGGCATTCTCCTGAGACCCTAAGGCGGCTATGGAGAAGCCTGCTCATAGGGACTTTTGGGGGAGATCAGGATGGGAGGATGGGGGAGGTCACGAGGAGAGGTCGGAAGATCAACAATGTCGCAGCGCCTTCCGTCTTCCGTGGACATTCCTAATCCCGCCGATCCTGGCGTGATTTAGGTCATGCGGCATTTAATCACAGGAGAATACCAGTCTGAAACTACCAGTAATTATCGACTACATCTTTAAATATCCAAACAATGCCTTTACAATTACGGATACTTTGAATACTACATCTAGCTACAATCCCCCCGTGAATTGCAGAACCCAAACGGTGAATTGTACGTGATCACAGCCGTTCCAGTCGCACCTTTTTTCGTGGTTGTCTCTATCTCTATCTCTGCTTGAACGGGGAGTACAGCCTCTAAGGTCACAGATATATCACCAACCGCAGCTTATATTGTCCAGCCATCTGAGAACTTTCTGTAGATTCTCCACCATTCAGTAAGTAAATTGTACACGTTATAAATTCTTAAATGTTATGCGATGTCATTCATTTGATTTGTAAACATATAACCATCCGCCTAATATTCTATTTGTTTAATTTCTATCTTGAATCTTGCTTCGGAACACTAGTTGTAACTCACATATGCCAATATCACAAACCGTGCATAGGAATTAAAAAAACAAGTGGCCGACGCTTTTCAAGAGCACAAAACAGTGATCGTGTACCTTGGTTTCAGCATCCTGTTCTTGGTTTCACCACATCTTCATAGTTGTCGTACATGGATCTTTCCAAGACCAGAATTTTGTCCGACTACTGACTACCGACACTCGTGTATACAACAACAACAAAGTAGTTGTTGAATTGTCTATAGTTGGAACTCATTTTGTTGCTTCAACATTTTTAGACAATTACTAAATTACCAAAATTGTTCGAGCATCCATGTGGTGATACAGGGAGGTACACTTAGTCAATGAGTTATCCCACACAGCCGCGGTGTACTTTTGTCATCCATGCAGAGTAGACAACATATTCCATCAATTGCAGATGTCAAAGTCTGAGATCGACTAAACCTTAGGTATCGTCTAAAAAGGCATAGATTGACGACAAATTTTTGTTGTGTGGTACATGACTGAGTTGACCGCAGCGGGGGAAAAGAGTAAAAGAGATTAGCTAGATTGTAAGTACCATATCAGAATCTAAGGTTCTAAGAAAGTATAGTTGTTGTCTGTTAGAGATTTGGATTGACTGCGGCAATGATAGTGGGGTCTAAGACTGAAAGAGTTGTTATCTATGAGTAGGCTTGGTGCGATGATCTGAATTGTGAACTTCATAAGATAGTTCTTCATGCATGTGGTGATACAGGGAGGCACGCTTTAGTTAATGAGTCATCCCACATAGTCGCGGTGTCTTTTGTCATCCATGCAGAGTAGACAACATATTCCATTGATTGCAGATGTCAAAGTCTGAGATCGACTAAACCTTAGGTGTCGTCTAAAAAGGCATAGATTGACGACAAATTTGTAGTACATGACTGATCTGACCGTAGTGGCGGAAAAGATGTCTGTTAGAGATTTGGATTGATTGTGGCAACGATAGTGGGGTCTAAGACTGAAATCGATCAAAGTCCTAGTTTTTTCATATGAGAGAGAGACAATGAACTGAGATCAAGAGTGAGGATCAACGAGTTGTTGTGGTGTTGAATTGTATCAGATCAACAATTGAGGGACTACTAAGAATAACAAACATGTTGCTCACATAAATTTATTTAATTTTACAGATGTAGGATGTGGCATCATGGTGAATGTTTTGCTCCAATCTTCACTTAATGCTTTTATGCCTATTTTCTTCAATCCGATCATGTTGAAGTAAAGTTATACATATTGATAATGCTAACTGTTTATTTTCTACTGCTGGAGTATAATTTTGGATTGTAAAATTTGTTATTAATTTTTTTGTAAAACATAAAAATATGTACTCACAGAATATACTCTTTATTCTTTGTTTTGATTAGTATATGTGTGTAAGTGCTTATAGAAAGAAAATTTAAAATTTTTAGTTATAATCGAGAATGACAAATTATTAGGAATATTTTTAATTTGCAATGCACACATGATGAAATATTCTGATTTATCTGAGGAAAAGAAATTACTTATACAGAAGAGAAAAAGAGAGTATTATGCCAATCTTTCAGAGGAGAAAAAGGAAGCAACACGCGAAAGGAGCAGAAAAAAATATTTGAAAAGAAAAATTGAGAAAACTAATCAAATATCCTTGGAAAGTTTTCAGACTACAACAAATATAGGTGGTCCATTGTGTGCACATACAACAGAAAAATAACACCCACAATGTACTACTTTTGGAACATGGGAAGTTGGATCTACATCAACTAGCAATCCAGAAACAACTATTTTGGATTTCTCAGTTCAAATGAAGAAAATAGATGGACAAGTCAAAAAAGTTATCATAAACGATTTAGTTATACCTATAGAATCATATGTACTTCTCAGTTGTAGAGATTGCAGTTATTGCTATTCAAAGCGATTTACATATGAAGTGAATACTTTTTGTTGCTATGATGGTGAAATTGTTTTAACATCAAATGATATCCCGTTGGAATTATTTGAATTATATACCTCACTACAGAAAGAAGCTATGCATTTTAGGCAATGCATACAAACATATAATAATACATTTGCTTTTACATCTATGGGTGTGCATGAGGACAAAAATCTTTCACAGAGAAATAAAGGGATATATACTTTCAAGATAAAAGGGCAAGTATATCACTTTATAAACAAAATAGTACCAAAAAATGAACAACCATCACATTTACAACTATATTTCTATGACACTGATCATGAAATAGAAAATTGATTACATCAATCATCAAGACTGAGAGAATTTAGTCAAGATATTGTGGGTGAATCCATATTCAAAATGCTTTTGAAGTTTAAGGGATTTAAATAACTTTGAGAATGTGCATATATCTATTAAGTCAAATCTAAATGTTCATCAAGGTGTTCAAAATGCACCAAATTCTTCACAAGTGGCTGCAATTTGGATAGAAAATGAGGATGGCAATAATATCACCACAAATACCTAAAGAAATATTCATGTTTATACACATGCTGGTAGCAGCCACTCTGTCAACTACTACTATGGTTGTTATGATCCGTTGCAATATCCCTTATTGTTTCCACTTGGTGAGATTGGTTGGCATCAAGGAATTTCATGAAAAGATAAAAAGAGTGGTCGATGGTTGAGTGATGATTCCTTGCTTGATAATTCTTACTTCAAAGATATAGATCAACTTTTCCTCCAGGAGGAAAGAGGTAAATTAGAAACTTATTAATTTATATACTTATAACTATAAAGTTATTGATTTATGTTATCTTTCAGCTCTAGGGAATAAGCAAAAATGAAGAAAAATGGTATCCTGTCCTGAATACTATTGTTACAAGCTACAAATTAGAGATCATGATAGATCAATTTTGTTGTATTCTGGTAGACTTCTACAACAATACATTGTTGATATGTATGTTAAATTTGAAAGTAGTCGCTTGGACTATATTAGAATGGATCAACAAAAAATTCAAGCTTATCTATATCAAGGTATTATCGACAGCTATTTTGATGGAAAAAAAAGTGGCACTACAATTGGAAAAAGAGTTATTCTTCCATCTTCTTTTATTGGCGGTCCAAGAGATATGCGTCAACGTTACCTTGATGCCATGGCATTAGTACAAAAGTTTGGAAAACCAGATATATTTTTGACTTTTACATGTAATCCGTCATGGATAGAGGTAAAAAGAGAGCTATGACCTTTTGAAGAAGCACAAAACAGACCAGATCTACTTGCTAGAATTTTCAAAGAAAAATTAGAATATTTAAAAGTTGATCTTTTTAAATGACATATTTTTGGACATGTAGTTATTCATGTTTATGTGATACAATACCAAAAGAGAGGACTACCACATGCACACTTCCTTATAATTTTTGAGAAAAGAAAAAAGGTCAATACTCTTGAAATATATGACCATTATGTGTCTGCTGAAATACCAAGTAAAGATTCTAACTTGCATCTACACAAAATGATTTTGAAACATATGGTGCATGGACCATGTGGAAACTTAAACCCAAATAGTATGACGACACCCGCTATCATTAAGATAACAAGTGCACAATCACCATGTGGAAACGATTATTAACAGTGGATTACTAAAGATCACTAAAAATTAAAAGCATTTATAAAAAGATCCATTTCAAGAAAACTCTTTAAATAAGAACTAAAGTATTAACAATTACATAGTGGTCCACTTTGTACATTCCATGTACCATCTCTTCTCGAGGAATATATATACAACACTTTGCTTTGATAAAAGCACAAGTAACAAAATCCTCGAGGCATTCAAACCAAGATCTCAGATCGAATTATTAAAAGTACTAACTCCTAGGACCTGAGAGTACAGAGAAGACACATATGACTCTATATACTACACATGATAGCCAATATCTCAACCTGGATATCACTGCTATCCCTATGGCTGCTGCTGTTGCTCTTCCCCTGCTATAGGGTTTCTGTCTCTTTGTCGGTGTTTACCTAAAAATGTTGGATCCTACGGGGGTGAGACAATTATAAAAGTGCCCCAGCGAGAGATATAACTCTCCGCCATAAACATTATTATTGCAGTTTAGTAGAAATAAACTGAGCAGTGAAATCATAAAATTAACAGCAGATAATTCAATATCTATGTAGATTAGAGAAACATTCCTACTTAAGCATTTCAGCTATAACTTGATAAAGCAACTTGAGTATTGGATAAGTGACATATATAATATTTATCCATCAAGAGTATACTAAGCAAGATAACATCAACCAATAATTCTCGTATTTCAATCTTAAGCAAATATGCTACACGACTGATTACATTTTTACAATCAATCTTAAGCACTGAGGAGATGAGGTATACCACTCATACTCCAACCGACCATTGCGAAATCGAAATCGGTATCATACATAGGTCAATGGAAGAGCCGGCTTCCATGACCTCCCACATCTCGGTCAGTGCGAGATCACATGCAGGACATCCTGTGTCTCTGCTACATAGCTTGCCAGGGTATAGTGGCATCTTCTCTATACAGTTACAGTGGCAGTTGTACTCTCTTCACAATCGAGAGATTTCATGTTTACCTCCATCAATCTGGCATTAACATCATTGGGAGATTCATGATGCATCCATCCCGACGCATATAATGAAGGGTTGAGAGGTTTAATGTTTACCTTCCATCAACTCCCCCATTAGGACGTACAGATATTTTTGCCCATCAACCCCCACATATTCAAAAATATGCAAACTCCAGGAGATCCTGTAGGAAAACCTGTTTCACCATCACCAACTACTGACGATGATGGATCTATGGTCAAAGAACTACATGAATAGCTTTCACTGGATTAATTATGTACATTATCATATTCTTTTAGCATCAACCAAGTTTTCAAACATAACTTATTATAACAAATGCCACAAAGAAACATGTACTACTTTCATCAAGTACTTCTCAGTCTTTATATGACATTGGGATCTCAGTCCTTTATTTCAATACTAGGAATTATCTTCCCTTCACAATCTCAATACCATAATCATATGGTTCTGGGTATTCAAACCCTTAGCTCATCACTGAGCACTGTTACCACTTCTTCAGGTAACTATCACCTATAGGTCATCTGGCCAAGGTAAACATGATACTTACTACACAAGCATATCTTATGACACTTGAGGCCCATTAACTCTCTTGTTACCTTTCATTAAGTAACAAAGCATATTATGGCACACAAGGCCCAATAAATAATTTCAATAAATAAACATCATATCTCATACCTGGCTATGTCCATCATCTCATGATACCTGCATGGTTAGCACACATTATAACAAATATATCAATCATATTTCAGTTCCATGCTATTCAAGGGTAACACCACTATTCCTTTACCACGGTTAGGGTTTCCCATTTCATGTCAATCAGGGTTACTCATCCCCTTTACACAATTAGGACCAATGATTCATCATTTCATTGTCCAAGATTAGGGTTTCATGCTATATAGTATAACCCAAAATTAGGGTTTCATACACTTTCACCCTATTTTAGAAATAGGGTTTACTATTCACATCACATAAGGGATTATCATATCCCAACACCTAAATTAGGGTTAGATTTTACTATTCACATCAAATCAGGGTTTGTCATACAAATACCATGAATAAGGGTTTCATATTTCATTACCCATAATTAGGGTTTACTATTCATCCCAATTAGGGTTTATCATCAAAATACCCTAAATTAGGGTTTCTCTTGTCATCACCCTTAATTAGGGTTACACTATTAACCTAGATTAGGGTTTCACTCAGAATTGCCCTAACTTAGGGTTTGAGTTCATCAATCAACTCAATTAGGGTTTTATGATCCTTTATCAAGGATCATACCCTAATTGTATGTCACATTTTGTTTTGAATGTGTTAGGCTTGACTGTTACATGATTATCATTCATGTATGAATCTCTCTTTCTCATCCTACTCAGGATGTCCGCTACTCAATTCTTGATTAGATTGAGCCTACTATTTATTCAAATACATGCATTTAGGGTTTAGCATGATATATTAAATTATTGTATCATTATGCATCAATGATTAATCCCACTAAGGGTATCAATCATCCAGGTACATTAGGTGTCCAAATCGTTTGATCATATGAACCTTCAAATAGATGAGGTATCCAATTGGATTGACCAATTGAACCTTCAATTACATTAGATGTCCAATTGGATTAACCAATTGAATCTCAAATGGTTTTGATTACTTAGACCCTAAACTGTCTTAGTCTCTCAGAACTCAAACAGTTTGAAACTGTTTGGGCACATTGCCCTTGAAACCGTTTGGGCAAAAGTGTGTTGAAACCGAATGAACTTGGGTCTCCAAACGGTTTGAGACCGTTTGGAATCAAACAGTCTTGAGACCGTTTGGTCCAAACCCTCTCAAAACTGAATGGACCAAAAAGGTCTTTCAAGACTTAAACAATTCAAGGTTTCAATCAATGAATCGACTATCTATTGAATCCTTGATTCATTCATCAATTGAACTATGGAGTCATCCTTCAATTGGATCATCAATTAGGGTTTTGAACTCAATTGAACTAGGATTTATAATCAAGAAACCTTCAATTAGGATTTTGAAATCAAAGAACCTTCAATGATTAACATTGTGGAACTGATTCAATTGAATTCGATGAATCATCATCAAATTATGATATGACCTGACCTCAAATGATCTTGAGGTCGTTTAGATGACCTCCAAATGGTCTTGGATGACCTCCAAACGGTCTTGAGACCGTTTGCTTCATCCATCATTGAAATTTGTGAAATTCAATTAGAGTTTAGATCATTGGATTGATCATCAAATTAGTTATTGATTGCGTTTCAATTTGATATCTCTGGACCTTCAATTACTCAACCATACTCCACCCTAGACCTCGAAACGGTCTTGGTTGACCTCCAAACGGTCTTGAGACCATTTGGGTGATCTACAAATGGTCAACTGTGGTCAACCCTCCCAAACGGTTTGAAACTGTTTGGCTTCTAATGGTTTGATGAAACTGTTTGATTTCAAACGGTTTTGTTGAAACCAAATGAACATTTTGTTGAAACTAATTGAATATCCAATTTTTGGAAAAAGTGTCCAAGATGATGCCATCATCATCTACATTCGTCCATATAGTTCCTAGTACTTTTGATTTCATGGAATTACAAATTTCAACAAGAAATAAATCAAGAAGAAGAAGGAATCAACATAATTGCAAAATTGATGGTTGAATAATAATGTAAATGGGTTCAAGTTATATAACCCGCCTCCAATTGAGCTTCAAATCTTGGAGATTCACGTCAATAATGGTGGAAGAAGATTTTTCAACTCTCCAAAGGTTCGTCCTCAAGCTTTGGAGTGAAACGATTGGCTAGGATTGAAGATTAAGTGAAGAAAGTAAGAAATCAAGCATTGATTTGTGATTTCCACCATGAATTTGAGGTGAAAGGAGACCATGGTGCTTACCTATAGGTTGGGGGTCGTCCTCTAGGTCCTTCAAAGCTCCCTTGATCGTTTTGAAATAAAAGAGAGGAAGTGGATTCGAAAAGGTTGAGTTGAAAAAGGTGTGTTTATAAGAAATTCAATAAGAGAGAAAATGCCTTATAAAAATATTTTAATTCCAAAATTGATGCCACCTCTCCCCCTAAACTCCTTGCATGAAAGGATGTCTTCCTGACATCCAAATTCCCTTCCATTATCCATGAATTAAGGGAAAAGAAATTAAGCACCTTAATCATATAATAGTAATATCCATAAGTTAGTGGATATTTCTTTTTAATTAACTAATGTGAGTGGGCTCTCCACTAAAATTATATATTTCATGGCCTAGAAAAGTCACACAGATTTTCACACTTGAGAAAATTAAACCATATCATTTTTGGTTGAAGTCCATTCAATTATTTTAATTTATTTTTGCATTAAATTGAATTAGGATTTCAATTATGCTTAAATCTTGATTATTTTAATATCAATATTCTCTCCCCTTCAAAGTAGCTCAAATGAGATGCCCTTCTCATTTTCTTGCCTCTACAAGATTCCAAGAAATATTAGGGACTATTTTGAAGTGGTAATTTGCATATTGAACCCTAGGTTTTGGGTAAATTACACATTACCCCAAAACTAGGTTTTAAGGCACAAACATTGCTTTATCAGCTCTTTCTTGGTACTCAGGCTTTCCCAAGCCATACCTCTGCATCATCTTCATTCTCATGATGCTTCAACACATGAGGAACATATAATCATGCAACATTTACAAATTAACCCCTCAACTTGGATAAATTGCACTTTAGTCCAAACTGAAAAAAACATTGTTTCAACATTATTCAAAAAGGACTAAAACTGAAATATGAGTTCCTCTTGAACCTTAATTACTTTTCAAAATATAAGAGAAAGCATCTAATCAACTTTATTAAGAAAAGCACCTAGGGTTAAAGCATAACCCAGGTCAGTGATGTTACAAGTTATCCACCCCTTACAAGGATTTCGTCCCTGAAATCATCAACAAAAACATCAAGAGAAAAGAGAAGGGTACTTCCTCCTCATCTCTTCCTTTATCTCCCACGTAGCTTCTTCAATGCCACGATGATGCCAGAGAACTTTCACAAGACATATGTCTTTCTTTTTTAGCTTTTTGATTCTTCTATCAAGAATCAACACAGGTCCTTCAACATATGATATATCATCATTTAGTTCTACCTCCATAGGTTGCAGAACTAATTCTGTGTCAGGATGACTTTATCAACATGGAGATATGGAACACTGGGTGCAATCTATGCAGCTCAGGTGGCAACTCCAGCTTATAGGCTACCTTTCCCATCCTTTCAATGATTGGATAAGACCCCATAAATCTAGGAGCTAACTTGCCCTTCTTCCCAAATATAAGGATATCTTTATAAGGTGAGACCTTGAGGTACACTATGTCTCCAACTTGGAATTCTAAGGGTCTTCGATGCTTATCAACATAAGATTTCTGCCTGTCCTGGGCAGCTTTCAACTGTTGTTGTATTACTTTAATCTTTTCAGTTGTCTGCTGCACTAACTCAGGACCCAAAAGTTGGTATTCTCCTGTTTCATACAAATATAAAGGAGATCTACAACGTCTACCATATAATGCCTCATATGGTGCCATATCAATACTGTGTTGATAGCTATTATTGTAAGCGAATTCTATCAAGCTCAGGTGTAGATTCCAACTTCCTACAAATTGAAGGACACATGCCCTAAGCAAGTCCTCCAAAGTTTGTATAGTCCTCTCAGACTATCCATCTGTCTGAGGGTGAAAGGTTGTACTAAACCTTAACTTCATACCCAAAGCTTTATGGACTCACTCCCAAAAATGACTCGTAAATTGGGGACCTCTATCAGATACAATAGTAGATGGAACCCCGTGCAAACATACTATTTCATCTATGTATATCTGTGCAAGCTTCTTAGCAGTGTAGGTTGTTTTGACAGGAATGAAATGTGTTGTCTTAGTCAACCTATCAACTATCACCCAAATGGAATAATGACTTTTGGCTATTCTTGGAAAACCAACAACAAAGTCCATGGTTACATGATCCCATTTCCACTGCGGTATAGGCAGAGGTTGCATTGTTCCTGCAGGCTTTTGATGTTCAGCTTTAACCTGCTGACACACTGGACACCGTATAACAAACTCAACAACATCTTTCTTCAAACCAGGGCACCAATACATGTCTTTCAAGTTATGATACATCTTGGTGCTCCCTGCATGCATAGCATACATCGAAGAATGAGCTTCTTCCATAACTAACTTCCTTAAGTCATTGGCATCAGGTACTACTATCCTACCATGGTAACAGACTACCTGATCATCTGAATCATGGAAGCCATCTCGTTTTTCACTACCATACTCTGACCTGATCTGTTGAATCACAATATCAACTTACTATGCTTCTTTAATCTGCTGCCTCAGAGTAGGTTTCACTTGCATCTCAGCTAACAGCCCAGCTAACAATGACACTTTAAGATGTACATTGTCTTGCCTTAAGGAGATAAGCATATCTCTTTTAAAGCACACTAAGGAGTTCAACTGTGCTTTGTCTAAGGCTGGTGTTTCTGATTTTCTACTTAGTGCATCAGCAACCACATTGGCCTTTCGTGGATGATAATCAATTGTACAATCGTAGTCCTTGATTAACTCCATCCAGCGACGTTGTCTCATATTCAGCTCATGTTGTGAGAAGATATATTTTAAATTCTTATGGTCTGTGAAAATCTGGAATGTCTCTCCATAGAGATAATGTCTCCAGATCTTCAAGGCATGGATCACAACAGCTAGCTCTAGATCGTGTGTCGAATAATTCTCCTCGTGTTTCTTAAGATGTCGAGAAGCAAATGAAATCACTTGCTTATCCTGCATCAACACACATCCTAAACTGTTCTTAGATGCATCACAGAAGACTATGTACCCCTTTCCTTGCTCAGGTAATACTAACACAAGTTCACTTGTTAACCTTTCCTTCAGCAACTGGAAAGATTGTTGGCACTTGTCATTCCAGACAAAAGGAACTTCTTTCCTGATCAACTTGGTTAGGGGTAAAGCTATAGAGCTGAAGTTCTTAATGAACCTCCTATAATAGCCTGCCAAACCTACGAAATTGCGTATCTCCATTTTTAGATGTTCCCATTGCAGGACATATTCTACCTTTTTAGGATCAACATGAATACCTGAGGCAGATAGTACATGTCCAAGAAAAGAAACTTCTAGTAGCCAGAACTCGCATTTGCTAAACATAGCATACAACTTATGCTCTCTTAGCAAAGTCAAAGCCTGACGGAGGTGCTGCTCATGATGTTGAGCATCTCTGCTATATATCAATATATCATCTATGAAGACTACTACACACTGATCAAGAAAAGGCTGGAAGATTCTATTCATGAGTTACATGAATACAGTTGTTGCATTAGTTAGTCCAAACAACATAACTATGAACTCATAGTGGTTATACCTTGTCCTAAAGGCAGACTTAGGTATGTCACTCTCCTTAATACGTAACTGATGGTATCCTGACCTCAGATCTATCTTAGAAAAGATAGTTGTACCACACAACTAATCAAACAAGTCATCAATCCTTGGTAGAGGATACTTGTTCTTTATGGTTACTTTATTCAACTGCCTATAGTCGATTCATAATCGCGTAGACCCATCCTTCTTCTTTACAAAGAGGACCGGAGCACCCCATGGTGAAGTGCTCGGTCAGATAAAACCCTCCCCAAGCAACTCCTGTAGTTGTTTCTTAAGCTCTGCCATCTCAGCAGGTGCCATTCTATACAGTGTTTATGCTATTGGTTGTGTGCCCAGGATTAGATTAATATCAAAATCAATCTCTCGGGGCGGTGGAACTCCTGGAAGTTCCTCAGGAAATACATCCTCAAACTCCCTAACAACTAGAACTTTAAGAAGATTAGGGCTCTCCATTGTGGTATCTACCACATGAGCCAAGAATGCAAAGCATCCCTATCTCATCAACTTCTTAGCTACCATAGATGATACTAAACATGTTGGAAGGATCTTTCTGTCTCCCTGAAAGATCCATGTGTCACCATCATCTGTGAACACAGCCTGCTTGGAACCACAATCCAAGTCAACCTTATACTTTTCTAGGGTGTCCATCCCAAGAATTATATCAAAACCATGCATCTCAAGTGGTATAAGATACACCTAAATGCGATGATTAGAAAAGGAAAGATTGCAGGGAGAACACACCTCCCGCAATACGACAGATCCCAACAAAGGGGTTTCTAACATTAAACTATATGTTCTATGACCGACAATCATGTTGCAGTCATGTATCACTTCTCAAGTGATAAAGGAATGTGTAGCACCCGGATCAATTAAAATAGATACGAAGCAGGATGAAGACATATCAGAATAAAATAGTTCCATCTGACCTGTCACAACCTGAGGGTTGACTACTGCTTTGGGCTAATCCATAGCATAGAATCTAGCCGTTGCTTATTGTTGAACATGTGCTCGATTGTTGGGTGCCGACGATCCAACTTGTGACGCTTGTCCACGCCCTCTAGCGCCACTTGAAAATTGTCGTCTCTGTGAGCCTTGCTGACTCTGCCTCTGAGGTTGAGTTACAGTCCTGACTTTCTCTGGACAATCTCTCACCAAGTGTCCTGGCCTTCCACACTGGAAGCAATTGTAGCTTCCCAAATTCTACCTAGGTGGTCCTGTCACTGATGTTGATGTTGTACTAGGGGATCTATTTAGAGGAAAACTACATCCCCTACCACTACTCGACGTCCATTGTGCCTGAGTATTGAATCTTAATGGTGCTTCCAGTACAGAAAACCTCAGCTTTTTGAAGCTTTTGGACCTTTGTCCATGAAACTGAGGATACACTTTCTTATTACTGGTCTGTCGCTTCTCGATCACAGACCTCTCTATCAGCCTAATAGACTCCACAAAAGTTGCAAACCTCTCCCTTTTCTCCAGAGTAGACACAGGAGTGGTCAAATCAGCGTTCAATCCCTTCTCGAAATGCCGAATCCTCTCTTCATCTGTAGATGCCATATGCGGACAAAACCACAAAAACTCCATGAACCTAGCTTCATACTCGCTAATGTTCATCTTTCCTTGTCTAATCCTCTCAAATTGAGAGATCTTCTCATCTAGATACATCTTGGGGAAGTGTCTAGAGATAAATTCACATCAGAACTCATCCCATCCAACTTCAACTCCTGACCTTTTGCCTTCCTCAATGGTCCACCAGTGGCCAACACTCCCATTCAGAAGGTATACAACATGCCTCACCTTCTCATCTTCTGGGATGTTGAGGATTCTAAAGACTTTCTCCAGCTCAGTCAACCACAAATCTGCATCAGCTGGGTCAGCTGTACCAGCATAATCGTGGCTCCCACCCGGCGAAGCCGTTCAAATGTCTTGCCAGCTCCTTGTCCTTCATTGTGGGCTGGTGTCCTCAGTGTAGATGGTGGCATTCTATCTACCATATGCGTCATAGTTGCCATGAACTGCCGAAATAGAGCATGGAAGGCTGGGTTTTCTAATGTAGCTTGATCAAGATGAGGAATCTCAGGTACTGGTTCCTCCCTAGATTGATCCCTTGCATCTCGTCCTAGTGCAGCAACGCTGCTCTCAGCAGTATGTTCATCATGTGATCCATACATCCTTATGTTCTTCTTCTCCTATATGAGTAGAAGACACTATCAGATAAAATAGAAGACACTAGAATAGACTCAACAACCTTAATCCTATGTCTCTGTAGAATTAGCAAACCTAGAGGTCTGATACCACTTAACTTATGATGATACCCGCTATCATTAAGATAATAAGTGCAAATCACCATGCAGAAACAATTATTAATAGCAGATTACTGAAAATCACTAAAAATTAAAAGCATTTATAAAAAGATCTATTTCAGGAAAACTCTTTAAACAAGAACCAAATTATTAACAATTACATACTAGTCCACATTGTACATTCCATGTACCATCTCTTCTCGAGGAATATATATACAACACTTTGCTTTGATAAAAACACAAGTAACAAAATCCTCGAGGTATTCAAACCAAAATCCCAGATCGAATTATTAAAAGCACTAACTCCTAGGACCTGAGAGTACAGAGAAGATACATAGGACTCTATATACTACACATGATAGCCAATATCTCCACCTAGATATCACTGTTGTCCCTATTGCTGCTGCTGCTACTCTTCCCCTACTATAGGGTTTCTGCCTCTTTGTCGGCGTTTACCTAAAAATGTTAGATCCCATGGGGGTGAGACAATTATAAAATTGCCCCAACGAGAGATATAACTCTCCGTTGTAAACATTATTATTATAGTTTAGTAGAAATAAACTGAGTAGTGAAATCATAATCTTAACAATAGATAATTAAATATCTATGCAGATTAGAGCAACATTCCTACTTAAGCATTTCAGCTATAACTTGATAAAGCAACTTGAATATTGGACAAGAGACATATATAATATTTATCCATCAAGAGTATACTAAGCAAGATAACATCAACCAGTGATTCTCGTATTTCAATCTTAAGCAAATACACTACACGTCTGATTACATTTTTACAATCAAACTTAAGCTCTGAGGAGATGAGGTATACCACTCATACTCCAACCGACCATTGCGAAATCGAAATTGGTACCATACATAGGTCAATGGAAGAGCTGGCTTCAATGACCTCCCACATCTCGGTCAGTGCGAGATCACATGCAGGACACCTTGTGTCTCTGCTACATAGCTTTCCAGGGTATAGTGGCATCTTTGCTATAAAGTTACAGTGGCGGTTGTACTCTTTTTGCAATCGAGAGATTTCATGTTTACCTCCATCGATCTGACATTAACATCATCGGAAGATTCGTGATACATCCATCCCAGCACATATAATGAAGGGTTGAGAGGTTTAATATTTACCTTCCATCACCTCCCCCATTAGGACGTACGAATATTTTCGCCCATCAACCCCCACATATTCAAAAATATGCAAACTCTAGGAGATCCTATAGGAAAACCTATTTCACCATCACCAACTACTAACGATGATGGATCTATGGTCAGAGCACTACATGAATAGCTTTCACTTGATTAATTAAGTATATTATCATATTCTTTTAGCATCAGCCAAGTTTTCAAACATAACTTATTATAAAAAATGCCACAAAGAAACATGTACTACTTTCATCAAGTACTTCTTAGTCTTTATATGACATTGGGATCTCAGTCCTTTATTTCAATACTGGGAATTATCATCCCTTCACAATCTCAATACCATAATTATATAGTTCTGGGTCACTACAAGAAATACCAGCTTTAACGTCATACCAGAATGCCTTTAAAAGTATATTGCATTGTCGGAAACAACGTGATACGACATTTTACAAAATGCCACAAAGGTGTCAGTATACGACATGCCGCAAAAAAAAATCCGGCAATACTTCTGATGCCGAGAAGTTGTACCAATAACAGCACTAAATGTGCCCGGAAAGTGATTTCTTAATGCCAGGAAATTGTTTTGCATACACAGTTTACGTGCCTTTTCCGGCATGATCAACCCGCCAAGAAACACGTCACGACACTCTGGATAATAATTATTTATATTATCTATTCATTATTCAATATCAATATTAGTAAATACATTACGTGTTTTCATTCAAAAATGAGTTCACGTCTATTCAATATTTTCTTGTTTCACATTTTTGTAAACACCTATAAAGTTTTGCACATTAATTTTTTCATGTGAACCTTATACTTTGATAGGCGCACACCACATTCTCTACATATACATCTCTAAACAACTCCAGAATGTACATCTATATCATGGTAAATGATTTTGCATATGACAAATTATGTTGACAATAATCTTCAATTCAATATTTAATAACAAAACATTCATACAAATGAGTCATTATGTAGTTATTACACTCAATAACGAACTATAACAACTTAATTGCCAACTCAATGTTAAACAGAGTCGCACTTTATTACAAAGAACATGAATTTAGAAATGTGATATTTGCATGCTCCGCTTCACTTCATGGTGGAAGAGTAGCAAAAGCTCCTATCTTCACATGATTTTCTTAATTCTTTAACGGTCCAAGCTGCTATCCGCACATGACTTTCTGTATTCTTTTTTGTGGAATACTTCCTGCATGCACATGACAAAAGAATGTAGAAGTTAGAGCAAAGTATGCATCATGTAAAATATTAAGAAAATTGGCTTACGGCTGAATCAAACACCCAAGCACCTTCTTCCAAAAGAAAAAACACCCAAGAATCTTAAGTAACAAAAATTGAATATGCCACTATTAGAAGTTGCGCAAGTCTATGTCACAATGTAGAGAGTCTGGGTTACGGAGTTTTGGTGGAAATCAGTACACAACATGCATAGATAGTGTGCTCCCTAATGGATTCTTTGTTGCTTCTTTCTAGCAGTAAGAGAGGAGGCATAATTAATGCCATGTGACGGTAAGATTTGGCCATTTAAACTGGTACAGATGACAGTTACGAGAAAGATAGAAAGCCCTCCAAGACAGAATATATAAGAAAGGAAATCATAATGCTTTAGAGCTCAAAGGAGTAGAGATAGGAGTATATAGGACCAGGTAGAGTTGTTTTGAAGGAACTGTACTAGAATATCTTCAATGAGAGCTGAAGATAAAAAAAGCTATGCAGGAATGAGCTTTCCCATTGGTTCAGAACATTTCATTATTGATTATGCAGAGCATTTCTCTAACGACTGCATGATGCAGAGAGTTATTAACTAGTATGCACATCATTTCTCTAACAATTATAGATAGAGCGAGTAGAACTACATCTCCAAGAGTGGAAGATAAACTACATTCCCAAGACTGGAAAATATAATAAAAGAAGCAAAAATCCATAACTTATTAATACACCAAAGTTAAGAGGAGAATGTTATCTCTGGTTTCCATTAGTGATGGTCGTGTTTTATCACCTCTTGAGGATAAGGAAGTTGTAGATTTCAGAGAAGAAAGGATATCCAAGTTATCACAACTGCAACGAATGATAGTGACCCATACTCATCTCCCTAACATGAGAAAACAACATTATATAACTATTTAACACACCCAAATATGTGTCTCTTGGCTATAGTTCATGTTGCATAATCATAGTCACAATTATATCATTAAGGAAAATTAAGAAGAAGTAACAATACACAATATGTCATCTAAACTTGATCGAGAATGTGAATGATCTACATTTACTATCTTAATAGAGACCAATATTGTCTAGACTAACTTGAATACCCAGAACATAATTCAAATCAACCATATCAAATAGATTGAAAATCCTTTTCAAATAAATTGGAAAGCTCTAAATACTTAATAAGAAAAATAAGATAAATCATTGACAACTCTTTAACAAAGAATATTAATGAGATGAATTAGGATGTAGTTAAAGACATAGGCTGCGAGACAGATACTGAGTTTACTAAACTGGTCTGTTTGACTATATTCACCCAAAAACACAATTACATGTCGTTAATGTATAAAAACCTAGACCATGTCCATTCTTTGATAATGATGGTCATGGGACCCGGTTTAAGAAGACCACAATCAACCTTTCTGATGGGTTGAGAATTGAGTGTTGACCATGGTACTTTTTTAGTTCACTACAAAGATGTCCAACACCATAGATATGATTTCAACACAACAGATGTCCAACACCCATCAATGTTCCCCAATTTAGGTGAAATGTTCTCTAGGTTTTCTTACAAAATGATATTATTCATCTCTTGGAGGAAGAGGTTGTATTCTACTACTCCATACCTTGAAGACGTAATGGAGGAATTTATAATTGTCGAAATCCATCCTCACCACCAGTAGGTTCTTTGTGGGTAGGTCACAAATATGATTGATATAGTCAGGAAAATGAGACTTTGATTCTCTCGAGTGGAAAATGTTAAAATAAGTATAAAACCGAATGTGTATCTATTCAAAAAAGATAGTAGTATCACAACTAATATCACATACTTAATCATCATCATGTAAAGAATTTTCATCACAAGGAAAACTTCTATGAATTAATGGATCTTTTCTACTTTGAGTTAGACATTCAATCTAGAGATATTTAAAAAATTTATAGTCACTCAATTAACTCTTGAGTTACAATGTAGAAAAAGGTCAATAATTGTGAAAAAAATATAATTCAGTTGTGTTAGACCATGTACCTCTATAACTGTGCCACTTATTGCCTATGAATACAATACTTATTGGGCTTGATAATGAGCATTAGCTTCCAACATTGTCTGCCAAGTTGTATTTCTTTGAGGAACTTGCCAATCAAAATGTTCAACATCTTCATTCTGGGCCTGAAAAATCTAGTTAGTAAAGTCATATGTTGAATATAAAACATATTGATAAAGATATGAAAATATTCATGATTAATTACCTGTTTAGTGTGTTCATCGTGTTCTATATGGTCTATAATCCCCTTAGAATGTAAGATATCATACATTTCCTTCATGTATAACTGAGCATTCTCTGCTGCTTTTTCAGCCTGTTCTGCTCTAGCCCGAGCTTCTTCTACTTCATGTTTATATTTCTCTAAATCTGCCGTGTGACTGAAGTTTTTCTCATGAGATTTTGCCACATAGGTACCTCTCATCCGGATATGGCCTGATCTTTCTGGTCCAAAGAATTTACAACATATTTCTTCATCATCCATGTCAATTATCCCTTCATCACGTTGAGATATCAGCTCTCTGATTTGTGTCTATTCAAGAATTAGTTTGTTTAAGATAATGGTCCTTGATCACTAAATCAAAAAGTTGAATTACCATCTTCTCCTCAGCTACAACATCAACAAGTGTTTTTTTGTCTTTTCTTGTCCGAGTCATCTCAAACATCCTCAGACGACTTGGAACTACCCCATTCTTCTCAGCCTACATTTGTTTTCAGAAAGTATAATACCTCCATTATAAATTCAATATGAAAGACAAAATATTAAACAATATAATAAAATTCTTACATCCTCATGCTCCAGGACACTAAAACGAGTTCTTCCCGTGCAGTGTGCCATTGATTGTTTTGAACGACTTCTTATGTTTCGCGCACTAGTAGCCTTGAGGAAGAAACCCAAATTTTATCATTAGAAAATTAGATAATAATCTGGACAAACTATGTATTCAAAGAATGCTAATTTGAGATTTTTACCTTGAAATAATCACTTTTCCAATACTTTTTAATAAGAAACTCCCAATCATTTTGTAATACATTTGATGGACAATTTCGAATAGCTTCTTCATCCGTGGCATAAGTCATGTAAAGTGAAAATAATTCTTTTTTAAAATCATGCCACGCCTTCCCTAATGATTTATATGTTGAGCGTATTCTCAATTTCTTTTCATGAGCAGTCAATTCATTATGAAGAATAATAAAATCATCCTGCAGAGAGTTACGATTATATCTCGATAACAACATTGACCATCATTAAGAATGAAAATCATACTCTTGCTCAAATTAGAAATCAAACCTGAACCAACTCCAGCATCTTTTCTTTTTTCTCACTAGGCATTCGGTCCCACCTTGTATAAGTAAGTGGAGCATTGATGGAACTTCGAACAATTGAACCCATTCTGCTAGCTAATAGTCGAGTTTCTATGCGATTTGTAGGATTACCATCAGAATTATATTCTATCCTTAATTTTCCTACATTCCTAAATCTCCTCAAGTTAAGATTGATGGATTTTCCTCGCACCCTTTTTCTCTTTGGTTGTTCTACAAATTACAAAAGTAATTGTTAATCATATATGTAATATGGACCAATGTCAAAAACAATACAATGCTACTACCATTTGTAATTGCTTCTTCTACTACTTGAAATGGTTCATCAGACTCTTGCAAATTGTTGATGACAGATTGAGATCGTAAAACCATCTTTGTAGTATTTGTTCCCCTATTTGGAACATCTATAGCATTTGTAGATGCAGTGAATGTTCCATCTTGTTGAGAAATAGCAGCTGTTAAACATGGCATCAATTATTCTACAAGCATATAAGATGATTATCAAAGAAAGAAAAACTAAATTTTGAGTTTATATTGTTCGCCTTGTCCCAACGTGTATCTAGATTGACCATAAATTTCTTGTCAATAGCTTTATAGGTGACTGAGTGGTCCCTTTTTCCCAAGGGAAACTTCGCATAGAAACCTAAAAATTGCTTACTTTTTTACATAAATATTTTAAAAGATACATGTATATGGCTACATTTCAATAGATACTTTAGTATGATTAGATATAGTGGACCAAAATTGATATAAATATAACCTAAATTTGCATAGTATAAACTTGTCGGACCTTTATTTTCCCTAATTTACCCTAGATTTACCTAAATGAGACCTAAGCTGTCTAAATAAGTCCTAATTCTTTCTAAGTTATCATTTAGTTATGTAAGAGCCAAAGACAAAACATCAACATTATTTTTGTTGGGTTGATAATAAAAACTTACATATGAAGCTCTCCTTGTAAGCTTATCTACAAATTTATTATGAATATAAGTATTAAACAAAAAATCAGTAAAGTTTAAATTTAGAAAGTGTAAATACCAGTACCATTATTTGTTGGTTGGTCTTCAAACAACATCTCTGATTGTGTAGTCATATCATCTTGGCATGGTCTTCCTACAAAAGTAGCATTTTCTGATAGAATCACTTGTTTTTGGTAACATCATTTTAGTAATAAAAAATAGTCAAACATTTTATGACCTTCACCCATTATATACTTCAAGAAATCTCCATACTGTTGAATATGTTGCATAAAGTTATTAGTATGCATAGAATCTACATTGACATCGTTGTGAACATGGATGTTGAAACTTTCTCCAGGATTTTAATACTCAGAGGCTAGAAAATGAAATATATATAAAAAAAGAAGTCAAAATATTGTGGTTGAAAGGGAACAATGGGTTGACATAGAAATAATTACCATGCTCCATGTTTCTTTGGTGTTTGACCTCGCTAGACTTTCTACATTGATCAAGTAGTGCATTGTTGATTTCATTGTTGCCTAGACCTATATAAAGTTTGAATGGATGATTCTACCACCACTGAACTTTATATTCAAGTTTGTTAGATAATCATATCATGATGTATACCTTGCCTATTGTTTGATGATTTTCCAATAGTATTTGGGCTGCATCCAGTAATCATTGGACTTCTAATCCCATCCTTAGGCATACCTACAATTGTTAGCATGCATGAAAGAAATTGAATTTCCTGTGAAAAACTCTAAAAGAAAAGATTCATATCGCGTATAAAGTGAAGACATACCTTGCTCCTTATTTAATGATCTTACAGAAGTATGATAAGTCTGCTGGTTATTTTTCATAGAGTTAAGATTAATGGATTTTTCCTTGAACCCTTTTTCTTGGTGGTTGTTCTACATAATATAATACTATCTGTCAATCATATTTGTAACAAAAATAACTTAATGAGAAATACACTATTAATGCCATCACCATTTTCCTCCTCTACAACTTGAAGTGGTTCATTTATCTCTTGTGAATTATTGATGGCACTTTGAGACTGCAGAACCCTCTTGCCAGTGTTTGTTTGCCAACTTGAAACATCGACTACCTCTGATGCGGTGATTGTTCCCTCTTGTTGAGAAACAACTGTGGGTAATGATGACATTAGTTGCTATACAAGCACATAAGATAATAAAAATTGAAACATTAAGTTTTACCATTCTCCTTTTTGACATGTAAACTAGAGGTGACCACATGTTGCTTGTCTTGTAAAGAAGTTCGCCCACTATTCCCATGATCTCTTCTTTTTTCTAGGGTACCTAAAAGTCCATCTTAAAAAAATATCAAATTCAAACTTCCTATTTATGGAAACTTATTTTACATCTAACATATCATATTTAGGAAAGAAGTAAATTTCAAAAAAGAGGATAGAAGTAAAATTTAATATTTGAAAACTATGAATACCAATATCCTTAGTTGTTTCGTGGTGTTCAAGCGACATATGTGTTTGAGTGTTCATATCATCTTGGCTTGATCTTCCTACAAAGTAGAATTTTCTTTCAGAATCACTTCACTTATTTTGTCACTTATAATTTAATATATAGAAATGAGAGTCAAATGCTTTTACGACCTTCACTCATTTTATGCCTAAAAAAATCTCCATATTGTTGAATATGCTTCATGAATTGTTCAGTATCCATATCAGCTACACTCACATAGTTATCGAAACGTTTGTTATTCCCTACTCCGTTAGGTTGATATGTTGAAGCTACAAAATAAAATATAAAGAATAATGGAGTTAAAGCATTTTAATAACATGACCAACAAACACAAATTATGATCCATTAATGCAAAAATATACATGATGAATTTGGTAACATAAAGTATATAACTTGGTACAACTAAAAAATTACCAATTTTGGGAACAAAAGTGCAAAAGGTAGAGATAGAACTAATTACTGATATCCTCATTTCATTGGCATTTCTCCTCGATGACATTCTTACTTTGACCAAGCATTGCTTTTCTTTCATTGTTACCTAAACCAATAAAAATGGTTGGCATTGATGATTTTGTTCCATTAACATTTCTATAAAATGATCCATTATATGTATAATTACATATCATGATATATACCTTGTTTCTTGTTCGATGAATTCCCCAAAGAATTTGCATTATGCTTCCCATTCACATCCAAACCTATAAAACATTACACATGTTTTTCATCTTCAACAAAAGAATTTAAAGAGAATAAATATGATGTCAGGAGTCGAGATATGAACAAAATTTACTAAAATAGTTACCTGTCTGTTGTAGAGAATTGTACAATCTACTTCCAGGACTCATGGGTTGTTTCCCACTCAGATGATCAGTCTTTTTTAAACCTGCATAAGATATACTAATTACAAATTGGTTCATGACACCCATAGCTAATTATTATAAATTTTATAAGAACACACACTTGTTTTGTCCACACTTGAGGATTTTCCTACTTCATCCACATTTTTGTTTGACTTAATCAAGCTATGATCAAGATTCCCATTGCGGCATCTCTTTCTCATTGAACTAGAGATACTTGAAAACTCTGCATTGTTCAAAGCAATGAAACAAATATGTGGTAACAATATGATTCCATCATGTATTAGACCACAACATGAAAGTCAGAGATAAATACATACTAGGATCACTACTTCCTTTGTCTAGCACACCATTTCCTTGAAAATATGGTTTGATACCTATATCACTAGAAACACCTACAAAATGTATATATTTTCTTTGTCTTTCTATTACTTTATAATAGACATGCTCATTTACATGTATAACAGTTGATAAAAATGAAAATAAATACCAGTATTCCTCAACCCTCTTATTTTTGCAAGCTCTGAGTAGCAAAAAATTGTATATGTCAATATCCCTTTCACTTGAAGCATTTAAATATGGAGAAATAGATAATTTACCTTGACTCTTGCTATCATAGTTAGGTAGAGGTATCTCTGTGTTACCTGTAATTCTGTTGGGAAGATAAGATATGTTGACCATACTTCCTACATGAATTATTAGTAAATTATAGGAGATGATGTCAATATTTACTACATTATGCAACCAACAAAAGTTATGTGCGTAGACTATAGTCAATAGAAGACGAAAAAAATCCTCTACTATCATGTGAAAATATTTTGCTAATGTCAATAACATCCAAACCACGGATAACAAATAGAAAATATAACATCCATGATATTCAAAATTGCAGGTGCCAAAAAGTGGATGTAGTCCACACACGAGTAACATCAGCACAGAAACTAAAAAAGATAATAGTGAATTTGATTAATCAGTAGATTCCCATATATGTTTCCCATCCTTGTCCATCCATCCTTTTTTCTTGGCAGCTTTCATGGATAAGGATTTAACTATGTCAGACCTCCTCCAGTGATGAAGATGAAATGCATCTGATGGGAATGTTGAATTTGTAGTTGGACTAGACTCAGATTCTTGGAATACACTTTGATCATTGGGACCAGTATCAACAACTTCAGTCTCAGATGACACATTGTACAAATCACGTGGTGGTGACTCAATAACAACAATCCAATTACTCTTAGATAGATCACGAACATAAAAGCATTGTTCGTCTTGACACGCCAACACAAATGGTTCATTAGTTTTCAATGTCCGCTTTGTGTTTATACTAACAAAGCCATATTTATCTCACTGAAACCCTCTTCCTTCATTATGCATATCCCACCACACACATCTAAAACTGTGAATTTTTCTTCCACCAGTATATTTCAATTCCAAAATTCCATCCAAAACACCATAATATTTAAATGGCCCTGTAGCTGTCTCAACCTTAACAAGAATACCACTATTTTGTGTCGTCAATCTACTGTCCCGATCTAACGTGTGAAATCTAAATCCATTAATGTCAATTCCGGTATAAGATAAGACTTGATTATCAGGGCCCCGAGCTAAACTTATAAGCTCATCATCCACTTTACCTTCTTTATATAATTGATCCACCTAGTAAAAAGATAGATGGACATGACTGGAAACATCAAAGATATTTATAAAGAATGTATTTTATAAAATAAGCAATGTGTATACTCACTCATGTATGTAACCACTCAGTAAATTCCTTTGCATGTACTACATCCACATTGCCAAAACCCATATCTTGTATATGTTTCTTGTGATCTCTAATTAAAGATAGAAATAGGTAAACATTAAAAATATTTACTTATAATAATTTTAAGAAACAATGATTTATAAATATTACCTTATATATGGCAGAATTTCATCTGAATTTTCTAGAACATATTTGTGTAATTGCAGCCATTCTGTGACACTAAGGTTGATTACTGTTCCCACTGATAAAGTCTTTCCGATTTGATTAAAAACAAAAAGCTTTGAGGATAGTGTCTCTTCAGTGTCATGGTATCTTGGTTGAGTGTTAATCCCAATATCATTCTCCTTCAAATATCTTGAGCAGAAAGTCAAACATTCATTGATGATATACATCTCTTCTATTGAACCCTTGGGTCGATTTTTATTTCGCACATAATATTTCAAAGTACGAAGAAACCTACATAACCAGGTATATTTTAGACATACAAACAAATAAATTTAAGAAATAAAATATAGAAGAAAAAAATACCGCTCAATCAGATACATCCATCTATATTGGGCAGGGCCTCCAAGACTTGCTTGTTTTGCGAGGTGAATGGGTAAGTGTATCATTAAATCAAAGAATGATGGTACAAAAATCTGCTCCAACTTACACAATGTTATGGCTATATGGTTTTCCAATATCGGTAGATCACCAATACTTAGGACTTTAGAGCATAACTCAAAAAAAATGCAGAGTTAGATTAATGACTCTGAAATAAGTTTTGGAAATAATCCACGTGCTACAAGAGGTAGAACTTTTTGCAAGAAGACATGTAAATCATGAGATTTTATACTAGAAATCTTACGTTTCTTAACGTTGACATAACATGACATGTTTGAGAAAAATCCATCTGGAAACTTAATTTCCTTCACAAATTCACAAAGAATATTTTTCTCCTCCTGAGATAAAGTAAAGCAGGGCACGGGAACTTCCAATTTTCCATTCACAATTCTAGGAAGAAGATCTGGTCTTATTTTCATAGACTTCAAATCTTTGCGGGCTTTTGAATTGTCTTTTGTTTTCTCATCAATATCCATCATCGTCCCGAGTAGACTATCACAAATATTTTTCTCGATGTGCATGACATCCAGATCATGGCGCAAACAAAGATCCTTCCAATAAGGAAGATCAAAGAAAATACTTTTTTTCTTCCAAGCATGAATAGGCTTCTATTTTGGTGATTTGGTCTTACGTTTGCCAAGGTTTGTTACAAATATATCCTCAAGTTGGTTCAAAGTATCTTCTCCTGATAGAACTTGAGGAGGAGGGCGTGGTTCCTTTTTCCCATCAAATGCACATTCATTTTTCCTCCATCTATGATTTTCAGGTAAGAATCTACGATGTCCCATGTAACAAAACTTTCCCCCATGTTTCAACCTAAGAGACCATGTATCCTTGTGACATGATGGGCATGCTAGTTTTCCCTGTGTGCACCATCCAGACAAATATCCATATGCTGGAAAATCATTTATTGTCCACAACAATGCAGCATGTAGTTGAAAATATTGCTTTGATACAACATCATATGATTCAACACCTAGATCCCATAGCTCATTCAACTCCTCGATTAATGGTTGCAAATACACATCTATTTTGTATGTAGGAGATTTTTTTCCTGGAATTAGCATAGATAAAATCAAATAATCTTGTTTCATGCACAACCAAGGTGGTAAATTATATGGGACAAGAATAACAGGCCATATGCTATAAGAAAGACTCATGTTCCCAAATGGATTAAAACCATCAGAAGCCAAGCCAAGCCTAACATGACGAGGGTCACTAGAAAAAAGTGGATGCATTTCATCAAATCTTTTCCATTCTTGAGCATCAGCTGGGTGCCTCAACCTACCATCATCTACACGTTTTTCCTTGTGCCATCTCATATCCAAAGCTGTTTGATAGCACATGTACAATCGTTTTAGTCTCGGGATTAGTGGAAAGTACCATAAAGACTTAATAGCAACCTTTTTTGCCAACTTAAGCCTTTTTCTACTCTTATTAGTAGATTTTTCTTTTACTACATTGTTATTATAGGTGTATTTCCATCTACAGGAGCCACAACTCAAACACATATCATCATTCTTATGCTCCTTTCAAAACAACATGCAATGCTTAGCACATACATATATCTTCACGTAGTCAAGTCCCAAAGCAGTTAGATACTTTCTAGCTTCATAAAAGGATTTAGGAATCTGACAGTCCTTGAATGACCTAGATAATAATGTGACCAAGTTGTCAAAACAGTTGTTGCTCATTCCATGAAAGCCTTTCAATTGCAACAATGACATTGTAAAAGAAAATTTTGAGAATCCTCCACAACCATCAAAAAGTGGCACCTTCGCATCTTTCATCAGTTTACAAAAATTAGCAAACTCATCACTTAACTCAATCTCATTAGCATCTTCCATTTGGTCAAAAGAAGGGATGAAATTTTGAGGGAGTCCTAAGCCATCCCTTGTCATTCTCTCCATGCCATCAACCTCATTCTCACTATCATCATCATCAGAATTAGTTTGTTGAGGTGATTCACCATGTGCCACCCAACACTTATACCATTCAGTTATACCATGGATAATCAAATCGGTTGTAACTTCTTCTTTCGTTTTGTAGATTGAATTAATACATTTCACACAAGGGCAGGGAATCATCCCATTGATCTCTACATTTTTATAAGCAAACTAAATAAATTCATCAACACCATTAATGTATTCTTCTGATAGTCTATTTTTATTTTGCATCCAACTTTTATCTATTTCAGTCATTGAATCCTACAAAGATGAAAAAAATTATAGCTAGAAATAATTTATGTAAATGTTTATCAGAATATGCTAACTTGATGAGTTGCACTTAAAAAGATGTATTAAGAACACTTTCACTCAATATAAAGTGGAAATGAGAGTTACAACAAATGCAAACAATATCTTACAGAGAAACTTTAATCATCCATGAAAAAATATAAACATATAAGCCATACACGTAAAAGTACCATAAAAGATAACTTGTAGAGGGCATAATAAATTTGTGGAAGGAAAATTTATCAGTCCAAGTTAATAGAATACATCAATGCACATCAATCATAATTTATAATGTAAAGTGACATGATGAGATCAAATGGAACTCACTCAATATCCCCGGTTGAATAGAGCCCTTTTTGGAGTCAAAAGATAGTGGATTCATTAAACCTTTGGGATCACTTAAGAAAAAAAAATCAAGGTCATACAATATGGTAAAATCCCAATTAGAGAATGAATATATCTTGCATGTAAGACTTAACTACCATAAAAAAGATACCATCAAAGATTATAATATACCACAAAGGGTGTATTCTATTTTTCATCATTACATTTCATATGTTGATGGTGTAAGCATTATACAATAACTTCCAACCAGACCATTGATTTATGGATTCATAATTACTATTATGAACTTTATATCTAGAATCAGTTCAGTTCAAATATATATGATTGTGACTACATTCTTATGACATAGTTTTTATTATTTGTGAGTGACAAACCTAAAACTAGTAAGGGGGCATGAGGGAAATGATAGTGTCTGTGTTTATGATTTTGGTATGAGTTAATTGATTAGGTCGCATTTACCAAGGTTATGGTCAGACCATGCCCCGACTCTACTTCGTACTAATGATGATGGAAGGTTGAGAATGTTCAAATCTAGATTAATGTGTATAGCTTTTGGTTATTTGAACTGGAATGCAGGGAGATTATTAACCACGCGTAGAAAAATCATAGCTGCAAAAATATAGAAGATAAGGTCAGCAATTGTGCCTTTGAAGGCCAGTACATACTGCCTCACAGTGTGGAAGTGCAGGAACATGGTCCTTTTCAATAAAAAAGAAGTCAATGCTCACATAGCTAGGAACAATACGATCACATAGGTTCTTATGCACAAAAACTACATTTCAAAAGACAAATTGACACCAATGAGCTCAGTAGGAAGACAAAGATGCAAGTGGAGCCCACCCTCCAAAGGGATAGTCAAGGTAAACATGGTTGATATGATGTGGAACAAACAAGCGATTGTCTTAGCTGCTGTTTTCAGAGACCATAATGGAAAATGTGTGGTGATGGCAGCAAAATCTTTGAAAACGGAGTGGGTGGCTCATAACAACGAAACATATACCCTTCCTCTTTGGGTTAAATACAACTAGTATGGGTTTCAACTCAGTCCAGGTGGAGATAGATGCAACAATGGTGATCCAAAAGATTTTGAGCTCTGAAAGAGGCCCCATCCCACAAAAATAGATGCTTAAAGAGATCGACTAAGCAACAAGGTGTCAACAATATTAGCTTCTAACACATCTGTAGAGAAGGCAACAAGGTAGCGCATAACCTTGGTAGTATTGGGCTTGGTTTGCATCACGATGCGATCATGTTTGACACATATCCTAAACTATGTATATAAATAGTTAAGTTGGATAATGAAAATTAAGTATCACCCTTTAAAAAAAACAATAAATGGTAGATTTATATGTATAAACAATGAATACAGTTTCTTCAAACATGTTTGCTCAAATATTTGTTTTCTATACTCTCCTCAACAATGTCATTCTTACCAATTAATTTGATTCAGTTACTCTTTTCAATCATCCCAATGATGATCCAACCAAATCATCATTTTGTCAAACATATATATTTATAAACTGCAACATATCCTATAAGCTAAATAGCATATCATATAAATTTCTATTTGGAAAATCGATGATTTGTGAAGTATTAGGTAATCCATAACGTAAACAACCTTTCTAGTAATCAGTTGGTATAATTTGGAAAAGAGGACAATAATTGAGAAAATAAAGCATGGGAAGAGAATGAAATCCTAATTGAGTCATTTAAACTATGCATGATTATATTCTTCAATGATCAATTCTAGCCTTTTTTAGTATACTAATTCAAAAGGCTACATAGTTATTTGTGATTCTACTTATATTTGGTACCTCCTACACACTGTATTTTTGTATGTTGTAACATAAAGTCAGCTATATTCTTTTCTCATTAATATATTTCGATTTTGACAAATTCAAAAGTATTTAAATGATGGATGATTATAAACTAAATTTTGATACATTCTTTTTCCCCCACAAGATTAACTATGACAACAAACTAAAGGGCCAAAATAGACCCAACATTTTCAATTTCGTTCATTACATGTGATTCTCATAAAAACTTTCATTTTTATTAAAAATAATACCAAGAAGTCTTCCGTACTATTTATAACTAACATTATTTTCATAATAACTTATTACCTTATAAGACAAGCATTGTTTAATAAGATTTATTTCCTTGAGAATGAATTCATTCATCGATAGAGGCACAATAGTGTCTCATTTACAAATAACATGGCATTTATAGCTTCCATGACTCCCTTTGTTGGGGACCTACTTATATACCCATCAACCACAAATCATAGCTATGAGATTATTTATCATGACGAGGAATATGTGAGGGGATGTTAAAATTTCCTATTTCTAGTCCTTGGGAAGCATATAAGATACTAGTGTTCTACTGTACAAGATTCAATTGAGAGAGCAAAAGGTTATCTAAAACAAATCAAGGGGCTTTAAAGTATGCGGTGATGAGAAAATTATTATAGGATTAGGAAGAAGTTACTAACAATTCATTGAGAGAGAAGCACAATAGAATCAAACTACTTGGACAAACACCTTAATAAAACAAAAACTGGCTGAATCAAAATTTTATGGGAGTCTACCTTAATTGTCATATATGTTCCATAAGTGGATAAATATAGGGTATACCAACACTTGTTAATGATAGTAATCGGTCCAACCCACCCAAGAAGCACCTAAACGGGAACTTAGGAATTCAAATAAATGTTTTATTTTGTATATTCATATATATATAATTTTAACTATAATTCTCTCTCTCTCTCTCTCTCTATATATATATATATATATATATATATATATATATATATATATATATGTGTGTGTGTGTGTATATATGTGTGTGTGCGTGTGTGCTTGTGCGTGTGTGTGTGTGGTCCGTGTGGCATGTGTGTGTGCATGTGCGTGTGTGTGTACGTGTGGTCCGTGTGGCATGTGTGTGTGCGTGTGCTTGTGGATTTATCTAACTTTGATCAATCATGACCTAGAAAAATTACATCAAAAATATCCCATACTAGACCTAACTGGCCCTATTTTACCTAACTTTATATAGACTAGCTAATACAAACCAACTCTAGCCTAGCTTGCCCTGTTTAGTTAAATTAATACCTAATTTGGCATAACCTGATCTAAATAGTCTTAACGTCCCTTAATTTTTCCTATATTTACCTCAATGAGACTTCATTTTCCCAAAGCATAACTAATTAGCCCAAGTCAAACTGAATTTGCCCAAACCAGACCTAACTTACCTAATCAGAACTATTTCAATGCTAAAACGAATCAAGTTGATCTAATGAGACCAAATTTCAATATAATTCATTCTTATTTGGCACTTAAGTGTCTCAAGCTTAAAAGGCCCTAGGCACCCACTATGGTCACCTAAGGTCTTGGGCGCATAATTTTAGGCCCTCGGTGCCTAGGCGGAAGCCTTGATGACTATGGAATTAGTAAACATTTATTCTACTGAATCCTTTAAATTCATATTTTTGCTATGTTCATAAAAAAATTAATGCATAAGAGTGAGTTTACTAGAATTTGTAAGGGAGGTGGTTACGTGCATGATTCACAATTTATTTTAAGAAAGGTGAGCTACTATTGATAATGCCTACCTAAACTTCTACCTTTGAGTAGATATATAAAAACACATTTCCAATCAAAAGAGCTAGAAATGACTTTTTATATATGTGATACGAATCAATGATAAAACTAAAGACTCATAATAAGAAATAATCAATTTACAATGGAACAAAAATTTTGGAAATGAAGCGAGGATCTTTCTCTTGATTTAAGAATTTGACAATTCGTAACAGTAACATTATACTACACGCAAATATAAAAGTTAAAGTGGACAACATTGCCTTCTATTTAGCCTTTTTTAAAATACACTCTTCTACGAATCCAATACAAACAAAAAGCTAGAGGTCTAACCTTCTTAGTACACGCATGTACATCATATAAAATGATAGGCATTGCTAGAATAGAAATAAAAAAACCAAAATAGGTTATTACCTCCTTTCCGATCTATAAAATATGCTTGTAAAAACCACTTTACTGGTAGAAACTAGTAGTTTGTCTCTGTATGTATGAAAATAAATAGAAGTGAACTCGGTGCTCTATGGATAAACTTTAACTATATAAGGAAGAGATTAACGACATTTTGTCTATAGAAATGGAGCAGATCGCCTCATTAGATGGCAAACTCTTACCTATTAATCTTGTTGTTGATGGTAACACTGGATACTTTGTCAGCCAGTATCAAGAGACCCAGTAGTTATCATCCTCGGATGATACGAGAAATAGATGGCATCTGTCAATATTAATGAAAGAAGAAATTATCTATGTAGACCGGCCGGACACACCTACCGGAGTCGACCCTCTTTCTTCCTCCAAATTCAGACGGTGGAGCAATTTCCAAGTTGCGAACTGTGACGGATATGGCACTATGTTCTTGATCACC
Source organism: Alisma plantago-aquatica (assembly GCA_963693085.1). NCBI lineage: Eukaryota > Viridiplantae > Streptophyta > Magnoliopsida > Alismatales > Alismataceae > Alisma > Alisma plantago-aquatica. The sequence goes on from OY856412.1 coordinate 383,331,451, forward strand.
TAGTAGTTGACCAGAGACGGAGACGAGAGAGGAAAAAAAAATCAACTGCAATCGAGAATGAAGATGGAGGCCGCTGATGGACTTTGAAGAAGTGAACCATATATAAAGCGCGCGGTGACGTTTTGGGGAGGAAGTAACCCGCGCAATTTGGGAAGGGAGCCACGCTGAGAGCGATTTGGGAAGGGAGATAACGTCACGCTCTGTGGGATTGGGGAAAGTAGTTAACAGAGTGGTCGAGCGGAGAAAGGACTCTACATATTTTTTTAAAATAAAATACTTAAGATATATCCGCCTTTAGGCCTAGAAGGCGGTAGATAATGCTTTTGAGGAATTTTAGTTGGTGGTAGATAATGCTTTTGTGGCATTTTACCGATTGTGTCGTTTTGACTTCACATTTATAATGATATTTTATGGCATGCGAATAGAAAATGCCAGAATGGAATGCCGATTCTAATGGGATTTCTTGTAGTGGGTATTCAAACCCTTAGCTCATCACTGAGCACTGTTACCACTTCTTTAGGTAACTATCACCTTTAGGTGATCTGGCCAAGGTAAACATGACACTTACTACACAAGCATCTCTTATGGCACTTGAGGCCCATTAAATCTCTTGTTACCTTTCATTACGTAACAAAGCATATTATGGAACACAAGGCCCAATAAATAATTTCAATAAATAAACATCATAGCTCATACCTGGCTATGTCCATCATCTCAGGATACCTGCATGGTTAGCACACATTATAATAGATATATCAATCATATTTCAGTTCCATGCTATTCAAGGGTAACACCACTCTTCCTTTACCACGATTAAGGTTTCCCATTTCATGTCAATCATGGTTACTCATCCCCTCTACATAATTAGGACCAATGATTCATCATTTCATTGTCCAAGATTAGGGTTTCATGCTATATAGTATAACCCAAAATTAGGGTTTCATACACTTTTACCCTATTTTAGAATTAGGGTTTACTATTCACATCACATAAGGGATTGTCATATCCCAACACCCAAATTAGGGTTAGATTTTACTATTCACATCAAATCAGGGGTTGTCATACAAATACCCTGAATTAGGGTTTCATATTCCATTACTCATAATTAGGGTTTACTATTCATCCCAATTAGGGTTATATCATCAAAATACCCTGAGTTAGGGTTTCTCATGTCATCACCCTTAATTAGGGTTACACTGTTAACCTAGATTAGGGTTTCGCTCAGAATTTCCCTAAGTTAGGGTTTGAGTTCATCAATCAACTCAATTAGGGTTTTATGATCTCTTTACCAAGGATCATACCCTAATTATATGTCACATTTTATTTTGAATGTGTTAGGCTTGATTGTTACATGACTATCATTCATGTATGAATCTCTCTTTCTCATCCTACTCAGGATGTCCACTACTCAATTCTTGATTAGATTGAGCCTACTCTTTATTCAAATACATGCATTTAGGGTTAGCATGATATCTTGTATTATTGTATCATTATGCATCAATGATTAATCCCACTAAGGGTATCAATCATCTAGGTACATTAGGTATCCAAATGGTTTGATCAATTCAACCTTCAATTACATGAGGTATCCAATTGGATTGACCAATTGAACCTTCAATTACATTAGATGTCCAATTGGATTAACCAATTGAATCTCAAATGGTTTTATTACTTAGACCCTAAACGGTCATGGTCTCTCAGAACTCAAATGGTTTGAAATCGTTTGGGCACATTGCCCTTGAAACCGTTTGGGCCAATTGCCCTTGAAACCGTTTGGGAAAAAGTGTGTTGAAATCGAATGAAGTTGGGTCTCCAAACGGTCTTGAGACTGTTTGGACCCAAACCCTCTCAAAACTGAATGGACCAAAAAGGTCTTTCAAGACTTAAACAATTCAAGGTTTCAATCAATGAATCGACTATCTATCGTTCATCAATTGAACTATGGAACCATCCTTCAATTGAATCATCAATTAGGGTTTTGAACCCAATTGAACTAGGATTTATAATCAAGAAACCTTCAATTAGGGTTTTGAAATCAAAGAACCTTCAATGATTAACATTGTGGAACTGATTCAATTGAAATCGATAAATCATCATCAAATTATGATATGACCTGACCTCAAACGGTCTTGAGGTCATTTGGATGACCTCCAAACGGTCTTGGTTGACCTCCAAACGGTCTTGAGACCGTTTTCCCCATCCATAATTCAAATTTGTGAAATTCAATTAGAGTTTAGATCATTGGATTGATCATCAAATTAGTTATTGTTTGTGTTTCAATTTGATATCTCTGGACCTTCAATTACTCAACCATACTCCACCCTAGACCTCCAAACGGTCTTGGTTTACCTCCAAAGGGTCTTGAGACTGTTTGGGTGATCTCCAAACGGCCAACTGTGGTCAACCCTCCCAAACGGTTTGAAACCGTTTGGCTTCTAAAAGTTTGATGAAACCGTTTGATTCCAAACTGTTTTGTTGAAACCGAATGAACATTTTGTTGAAACGGATTGAATATCCAATTTTTGGAAGAAGTGTCCAAGATGATGTCATCATCATATACCTTCGTCCATATAGTTCCTAGTACTTCTGATTTCATGGAATTACAAATTTCAACTAGCAATAAATCAAGAAGAAGAAGGAATCAACATAATTACAAAATTGATGGTTGAATAATAATGTAAATGGGTTCAAGTTATATAACCCGCCTCAAATTGAGCTTCAAAGCTTGGAGCTTCACGTCAAAAATGGTGGAAGAAGCTTTTGCAACTCTCCCAAGGCTCGTCCTCAAGCTTTGGAGTGAAAAGATTGGCTAGGATTGAAGATTGAGTGAAGAAAGTAAGAAATCAAGCATTGATTTGTGATTTCCACCATGAATTTGAGGTGAAAGGAGACCATGGAGCTTACATACAGCTTGGGGGTAGTCCTCCTGGTACTTCAATGCTCCCTTGATCGTTTTGAAAGCAAAGAGAGGAAGTGGATTCGAAAAAGCCTCTCAATTGAGTTGAAAAAGGTGTTTTTATAAGAAATTCAATGAGAGAGAAAATGCCTTATAAAAATATTTTAATTCCAAAATTGGTTCTACCTCTCCCCCTCAACTCCTTGCATGCAAGGATATCTTCCTCACCTCCGAATTCCCTTCCATTATCCATATATTAAGGGAAAAGAAATTAAGCACCTTAATCATATAATAGTAATATCCATAAGTTAGTGGATATTTATTTTTAATTAACTAATGTGAGTGGGCTCTCCTCTCAAATTAGATATTTAGTGGCCTAGAAAAGGCACAAGGATGTTCACACTTGGGCAAATTCAACCATCTCATTTTTGGTTGAAGGCCCTTCAATTATTTTATTTATTTTTGCATTAAATTGAATTAGGATTTCGATTACACTTAAATCTTGATTATTTTAATATCAAGATTCTCTCTCCTTCAAAGTAGCTCAAATGAGATGCCCTTCTCATTTTCTTGCCTCTACAAGATGCAAAGAAATATTAGGGACGATTTTGAAGTGGTAATTTTCATATTGAACCCTAGGTTTTGGAAAATTACACATTACCCCAAAACTAGGTTTTAAGGCACAAACATTGCTTTATCAACTCTTTCTTGGTACTCAGGCTTTCCCAAGCCATACCTCTGCATCATCTTCATTCTCATGATGCTTCAACACATGAGGAACATATCATCATGAAACATTTGCAAATTAACCCCTCAACTTGGGTAAATTGCACTTTAGTCCAAACAGACAAAAACATTGTATCAACATTATTCAAAAAGGACTAAAATTGAAATATGAGTTCCTCTTGAGCCTTAATTACTTTTAAAAAGATAATAGCAAGCATCTAATCAACTTTATTAAGAAAAGAACCTAGGGTTAAAGCATAACCCAGGTTAGGGATCTTATAAATAGTGTCTATATGAAGGATGGATGATGTAAGAAACATTATCCAAAGGATTTTTGTCCTATAACAACTCAAGAAAAAAATTCATATCCTTTGTATCAACGAAGAGACACTGGTCTTTTGGAAAAAATTGGTTCAAACCAAATTGACAATCGTTGGATTGTTCCTTACAATTCTTATCTGTTAGCAAAATACAACTGTCATATGAATGTCGAGATATGCTCTTTAGTTAAAGCAGTAAAATATTTATACAAGTACATTTATAAAGGACACGACCGTTTACTATTCCAATTAGGTGACAAACAAACTAAGAATATGCATGATGAGATTTCACAATTTGTATCCGGACGGTGGGTGTCACCACAAGAAGCAGCATGGCGAATTTATCAATTCTCTTTGAATGAAATACATCCATCTTTAGTATCTCTACAAGTTCATCTTGAGGACATGCAAACTATTACATTCCATGAAAATCAAGATCTAGTGACTATTGTAGAAAGTGATTGTTTTTCAAGGACAATGCTAACAAAATATTTTAGAACAAATTCCATCGATCTTGAAGCTTAGAAGTACCTATACAAGGAATTTCCTGAGCATTATGTTTGGAACAAAAATTCAAAATCTTGGAATAGAAGAAAGAAAAAAACTTCTATTAGGAGGCTAATATTTGCAAGACCTACTGAAGATGAACGCTACTATTTGTGTTGTTTACTTAATCATGTGAAAGGTGCCACATCTTTTGAGCATCTCATAACTGTGAATGGTATACAATGTAAAACATTCCAAGAAGCTATTTTAAAGATATGTTTAATGGAAACTGATAATAGCATTGATGAATGTCTTGATGAAGCAGTTTTGTTGCAAATGCCTTCAGGTCTACGTCGTTTGTTTTCTACAATAATTGTCTATTGTGCTTCTACCAATCCTATACAATTGTGGGGCAAGTTCAAAAATCAACTGAGTGAAGACTTCTATAATGCTAATGAAATAGATTGCACCATAGCTCATAACAATGCTTTAAGAAACACAAATATGTGCTTGGAGTCAATGGGGAAAATTCTATCAGATTTTGACTTTCCATCTTTTGTTCAAAATGAGCATAAAAAGTTATATAAAGAAATCGATGAGGAACTGAAGATTGTATGTCTGATGATGATATATTGGCAATTTCACAACTAAATTATGGCCAGAGTTGTGCTTATAGAATTATTATAGAGAGATTGAAAAGTGGAAAACAACGAACTTTTTTCATTGACGGTCCAGGAGGAATAGGGAAAACATTTTTATATCATGCATTACTTGCTAAAGTAAGATCATGCGATCAGATAGAACTTGCAACTGCATCTTCTGGGGTGGCTGCATCTTTATTACCATTTGGTCGTACTGCACATTCAAGAGTTAAAATACCACTGAACACTGAAGAACAAAAAATATGCAACATATCTAAGCAGAGTAGTTTGGGTGAGTTACATAGAAGAACAAAGATTATAGTATGGGATGAGGTATCTATGAAAAAAAACAAGCACGAATCACTTGATCTTTTATTACAAAATATGACAAGTAGTACATTACTTTTTGGAGGAAAAATTGTTGTATTTGGTGGAGACTTTAGACAAATTCTTCCTATTGTACCACAAGGAGGGAAAGAACAAACAATTTTGGCAAGTTTTGTGAAATCATTGTTATGGAATCACATTGAGAAGTTGCAACTAATAGAAAATATGGGAATCATATCTGATCCATTATTTAGTGAGTATTTGCTTGAAGTTGGAAATGGTACAAAAGAGGCTATAGTTGGTGATCAAATACAAGTTCCTAGAGATATGGCCATGCCATACCATGATGAAACATCTTCCAAGTATGAATTGGCATGAGCAATTTACCCTGATCTTATGAATAGTGAAAACAAAATATATTCTTTAACAAACCATGCAATTTTGACTACAAAAAATGAGTTTGTTGATGAAATAAAAGATTTATTGATTGAGATGTTAACCTGGAGATAAGAAAGAATACTTCAACTTTGATTTAGTGATTGATCAGACCAATCAATTTCAAGAAGAGGAATTTATGAATTCATTAACTCATGCTGGTCTGCCACCTCATAAGTAGGTCCTCAAATGAAACTGTCCAACTATGTTACTTAGAAATATCGATCCTTTTGAAGGTCTTTGTAATGGTACAAGACTCATTTGTAAGAGCTTCAATCAGAATGTCATAGATGCTGAAATAGCAATTGGTCATAAGAAAGGACAAAGAGTATTCATCCCAAGAATTCCATTGATGCCAAAAGAGCATGAAAAGTTGCCATTTGCATTTAATAGAGTACAATTTCCAATTCGATTGTGCTTTGCAATGATAATTAATAAGGCACAAGGACAAACTTTAGAAAAGGTCGGAATATATTTGCCTCAGCCAGTGTTCTCTCATGGTCAATTATATGCCGCTCTATCTAGACTTAAATTCATCAGAAGATGTTAAACTTCTTATCAATCCGACGTGCATCAAAAAGAAAACTAGCACAACAACAAGAAATATTGTTTACACCAAAATGTTACTCGATGCTGGCATAATCTAGGTATTGAAAAGACACTTTCTAACAAGAGAGAAATAATTACACTACCATGTTTCTCAATTTACTCGTTATTTTCTCTGCTTAGATTTATGACTAACATTGTTTATTTCTTATGACATAATATTATATGAAAAACATGAAGACAAGTTACAAATAAGTACATGAAATGATGACAAACTTCAAACATGGAAAGATCAGCTGCATGTTATAGATGCAAAACATATGCAGTCATGATTGAGACTCAGATGAAAAGGTATGATTGTTGTCCTCATAAATTAGAAAAATCATATTTCAAAATATTCATTGATATCTATGCAATCACTTTTTAGGGGATGCAAGTTGTATTATTAAATGAGAATATTAAAGGGATGAACTCTGGCGCAATGATCTTCCACATACAACTTCATATAGAATATGGAATATTCAAAAATTGGAGATGTCGTACAATGCTGGTATATATTTTTTTGATGTTGTAATATAAGGCAGTATATATGCAAAAGAAAATTTATATGTTTATCTATATGAAGTGGTATGAGATATAAATATCAATTTATATTTCCATACATATAAAATGACTGTGCCTCATTGATTGACAATTTATTATGAATCACGTGCTTAGCACATGTGACCCTACTAGTCTTTACAAAGGAGACACACTATCCAGAACTCAGCTTTAATGTTGGCCTATTCTGTGGCATCACAAGTACGTGAAAACGAAGAGCTCAACCCTATGATCGCCTGGGCATACCATCAGAATCATTTGGTTCAAGATGCCACTATAAAAACCACTATAGCTGATCTGAAGCATCTGTATTTCTGATGCAGGCTTGGATATGTATATAAGGATATAGTGGAGCTTAGGAATTTTGAAGTATATCGGTAACTTATACAAGTAATTATCATCAAGAATTAGTTCTTGCTGATGTCTATGTGATGTGATCTCATTTTTGAGATGGGCCAGAGTTCCCTATTTTTCATCTCTATCATGAGAATGTCGTACTAGCATTTTTAGGGATGGGTTTTTTGGGGTTTTGATAGAAGGGACCGTTGTCTATGTGTGAATTGCTAATGTCTACACGTCGTGGGTCAAGACAAAATATTTTTCATGGTCAATGCAGTACAAGTTGTTTTTCGTATAAGGGTACAAACCGCGATCAAAAGGCATAAATGTATAAGAGTATACCAGAGTAGCGCTGAGGTGTGTGAGATGCACTGTCCTTAAGAGTATTTCCACGGAACTCGATGGTGAACATCTGTGAAGTAGTCTCCTACGCGGCCACTCTCCCAGGATCTAACAGTGTGTGTCAATGTGAAGCGTGCACACACAGTCACTGTAACGACCCCGTCTCTTGGTAACCCCCAATTAAGGGAGACCCGAAGGTGAGAGCCGTTATTCAACTAACAGGATCAAAGGTTTGACAAATAATGAATAACAATTAATAAACTTTACCAACTAAACTGAAAATTGGTATAAAATAAAACTTTGTTTACCTTTTAAAATTTGGGATTTGTAAACTTCTATCCATGAAGATACTAATCTAACTAATCCTCCTGTGCATGTTACTTCTAATTTAATTCCACATATTCCACTTTACTGTTTGTTCTTTTCATTGCACCTAAAATGCCGACAAACAAAACGCCGGTCAGCAAGAAGCTGGTATGTGGGGGAAACAATAATTGTGCAACTATAGTAACAAAGTAATCAGCCAATTATCATTTAACAGCCAAGATTACATTTTAAACTATACTACTCAATCCTTTCCTATCCCCTATCTCTGTGATGTCCCTGCAGCAGAATGAGATACTACCTCTCTCTAGGTAGATCCTTATTAAACCCCGCATGATCCTACCTAACAGGTAGATCAATATCTAGGGTTGAGTCACATGGCACTACCCATAGGTAGTCCAATCTCTAACTCAATGTGACTTGATGGACCTACCCCATTGGTAGCCATTTACTAAGTCATCCAATGACCTGATGGGACTACCCCATTGGTAGCCATTTACTAGGTCAACCCATTAAGCTACAGAGGGGACTAGGATCTGAGCTAGTAGGCATATTTCTTATGTGATAGTCATATTCATATTATATTTTGCATGAATTAAAATCATCCAACAATTAATTCATGACATCGATGAAAACTTTGGTAAATCTCAGAAAACTAACTCAAGATATTCATAAGCATAACCACATACCTGTACATGCAGATTCAGGTGCAGGAATAATCCAAACAACAATAGGCAAGCAAACATTCAATAAGATCCTGAAACAATTATACAATTCCCTTTCATTACTCATGTCATCAAGATCTATTAAATCTAGCTCGCTTCCTAGGGTTTCTAGTCCACTTTTTAGGGTTTCCATAGCAATTAGGGTTTCCTTTCATCTTTTACTATTTTAAACCCTAATTTAACGCAATTGATCACAAACCCTAATTATCTCAACATTTAATCCTCAATTTCAGTTTAAAGGCATAATTATCCATTAATTAAGCCCCTTAAACCTCTTTTACATTAGAGATACTATTTTTATCATGACAAGATCATTATGCTCATTTACTATTAACTCCAAGTTCATTATGGTCCAAATCACATGTGAACTCGATTTACCATTAATTCCACCTTTTATTCATGAGAAAACCCTAATTACTACATTTAGGGTATTTATCCACAAATTAGGAACTTTAATGCTCGAGATAACTTTTAACCATGAAAACTTAGTTCTATTCATGAAATGGAATAATTAAAGCCATTAGTAATCCTAATTACCAATATTAGGGTTTCAAGGCCCATTAAGCATACTTATGCACATGAATTCTCAATTAAACTAATTACATGCAAAATTCATCTTTTGTGTTCCTGATGTTCCTTTTATCATTAACAGTTAAATACCAACTCTAATCATCCGTTAAACCCTTATATATATATTTTTCATATCAAAATAGGGTTCTTTAAACATTAATACATTAAAGTTGACATCTTCCATTACTATTCGAATTGCAAGAGGAATCAAGCTCCAATTATATTTTTATTGAATTCTTCACGTTTTTCTGATCAACTTTCATGTATAACATGTCCCTATTCGACCTACCAATAATTATATATGATTTTAGTAAGGAATCACTTACCACAACCAATGAGAGGGCGCCACGTCGCTCTATCTGCATGCAACGTTCCTTGCGTTTTTGGGAACATAATAGATTGTCAAAATTACCCTCGCGTAAGTGGACATCGCTTCAGCCTGTAGAGGGGTGTTTCTGTCAAAAGCCAACTCTGTCTTCAACCTCACGCAGCTCGACCTGCTGCTGCCCTAGCCGCCCACGACGCGGCTTCCTCCCTCGGATATGGACCCGTCGGTCCTCCCAGCTCCTTCCCCTGCCTCCGCCGCACCCTCTCACAGGTGAGGGTGTCTCTGGCAGGTGGCCGGTTGGTTGGAAATGAGTCCAGCAGCCTTGCCGCCATGGCTGTCCTGCAGCCCGTCTACAGTGTCGCGCGAGTGTGAGAAGCTGAACAGATGCTTGCCAAAGCTCGCCCCTAACGACGTAGGAACGTCTCCAAGCCTTCAAACTACACTCATAGCTTTTCAGATCACACTTCCTCCTTCCGGTTAGGGTTAACTCTAAAGCAAGGTTGAAGAAGAGAGTAGAGGATCGTGGGGTTCTCCTTCCCTCTAAACCAGGGCTCTACCCCTTATATAGGGGAGAGTACGAAGCTCCAAGGCGTGCCTCATGAGGACTCAAGTCTTAAACTTGAAAGGAAACACACTTTCCTTGGTTGTGAAGCAACCATCTCTCTCTCTCCTCATAAACTCTTATTTCCTTGATAATCCTTATTGCATGGATATTTAAGAATTCGAAATTCCTCTCCCATATTCTCTTTATTCTTGTCTTTTAATTCATTGGCCTCGAATTTATATTCTCCTCAAGTAGGAAATACTCCTTCTTAACAAAACCATATTATTCCATTAATTATGTATTCCCATTATCCTTTTATTTTGCAATTTTTGTATTTTCTCTTTCTTTCCATTTTATTGGGACTCCTCGGATCCAAGAAACTCTATTATTTTGAAATCCTTTTTATTGGATACTCATTATCCTTCTAGATGCATCTAAATACATTATTCTTCATTATCATGTGTATTTCTCATTAAAATATTTCTTTTTGAGGATTTCTCTATATTTCTCTTTTATTTTCCTCATTAATATTCCTTTTATCATTAGGAATCCTTGGAATACGAAATTCCACTAAGGATAACTCAATTGCACCTCTTTTCACTTGTTTCCCATATTTTAACATTGTTTTCCATTTCTTTCTTAATAAAGAAATACTTATTTGATATTTTCTTTTATTATTGCCTTTTATTCGCAATCTTGGATTCCTTGGAACTCAAGGAACCCAAAGGTACGAAATCTATCCTTGGATTGCATTCTTTTTCCTTCTAGAGGTTTCCACATCTTTCTTTTATCAAATATTCCATTATTCATTTACTAATTGAATTTTTCTTGTTATTCGGGCCCAATAGCCAATAAAGCCCACAACACACACATCAAGGCTATTGTATACAAAATCCATTTAATCAAACCAAATTATATCATTATTTGTCCAATATGAGAGTTTACATTTCTCATCAGATGAACCCAAAATTGGGGTTGTAACATTCACGAAGATGGACAAAGGGCAAGCGATCGTTCTTCCAATGGACAGACTATAGGCGGAGGGGAAGAGAGGAAGAAGAAATGAGAGAAGTTCTTCGTCTATTCCGAACGATAGTGGAAAGTGAACGACAACATGATGCATTCGGTTGCAAAATGCGGTGCGGTTTGAAACTACCAAACGAACATGTGCATTACGACCCAGGTTAAGAAATGGTTCAATGAACTGAAGGGAAAAACCAAGCCGGGGCAATGTCGATGCAAGGGGCTCCGGGAGGCCGGGTTTGCACCCCCTGCGTGTGGGATGCGATGTGCACCGACGCACCCGATTAAAGGGTTTTTGGACCGGGCCGGCTCAAACCTCGTTGGCAAGGCCCACCATGCGCGTGCGTAGGGCTTGTCCCCTTTCATTCCTCAATTGTACTACAGATAAGAGTCCATATATAAGGAGGAGGGAAGTCTCTAACACAAGTAATGTTGGACTAAACCTTTTACCTTTTGGTTTGAAATACAATAGAAACTGCAACACAAGTTACCAATGAATGGATGAGTGCTTTTACTTCAGAAGTAGAATTTGATACCAATTTCCACAGCACAGGACATTGACTTGAGCTAATTCAGCCGTATGTGGATGTGAATGGTATTTGGATAAAAACTCATCAGTGGAAATTCATAACGAAACTGATGTAAATTTTAGATAACAATGAATCAACAAAACCATTTAAAAATATCATATCTTAGATGTGAATCATAACAAACTGATACAAGGAGAACAATATAACATCATTGCATGAGCATTCTATTCTTAAAATTAACCACATGTGAATTAGATAAGTATTGAATATGTTTTATCACTAAACATTGTTAATATTACATGTATATAAACAAAAGTTAAAATTTCAAAACCTTAATTGGAAGGTAGCTGATAGTATAGGACATGTCACATACTAATTCTATAAGACAAACAATCACAATGCATTATCTCCTTCTCACTCTTCAAAATCCAACCCCCTAAAAAATAAGGAGAAAGAAATGCCAATTCTACATTATAAAGCAATTCTGTTGAATTCTACTAACTTTATCAAAGGCATGTCCTATAGAAATGTGTCGCAACGAGAAAGTAGATTAACTGGAAACTCTTAAGATGAAGTTAAATATTATTCATAATTCATATCATCCTTGAAGGCATAGAACATGATAATGTTAAACTAAAGAAATGAGACTCAAAGGTCCCACTAGGGGATATAGAGTCACAGTTACACCTTACTGTTCTGAAGGATGTTCCAACCAATTTTACTATACATCTGTCCCAAAAATACATCACAAAAAGTACTAAATAGGGTATTTTCACTACAGTAAATGGTTGATACAAATCTGGAATAATGAATGTGAAACATTGAATTTGGATTCCCCATAAGGTGTATAAAATCCAACTCATCATAATGAATGTGCATCTAGCAATGTTTGTCCGGTCTAACTCATCTCCCGACCCGCATAACTCAAATTACACCACCTCCATTATAACTTGCATGGGTGTACCTGGCTAAACTTTTTAACATAGATAAATAAACAAAGTCAAAAATGGGAAACCCAAACCCGAATACCCATATTCCTTATTTATAATGTATATCAAATTATCTCTTTATACTAGACATTACATCTTTTGTAAGATAATCTTAGTGACTAGTTTCCTAATTCTATTTCATCTTATATGTCTATAGTCTTTATAAGGATAAAGAATAAAGTTCATGATTACATTTATTCTATACACAGTCATCTGACATGAAGATCACAATTCAGTAGGTTGTAAATCTTACATTTAAAATTCCAAGCTATTTCTTTTGATTCTTGAAACCATTATCTTACATAACTTGCTTGGATATTGTCATCTAGATGTGCTCCATTTCACGGGTGTGTGATTCTTTAAAAGAAATGAAAACACATGATGAATTTGAGCCATATGTTTATTCTATAGTCATAATCCAAAAACTGAAGCACTGGTAGTAAATATGGGACTTGAAGTTGTGTGTGGAACCCGACCTTAGGTTCAACACATAAGCATGGCTTGAAGTATGTTGCCACATACTAAAATCAAAGCTAAAAAAAGAACCTCACACTAGCGGCAATTTTTCATCCCAAGAAAGAATTCATCTTCATGGTTTTGTGAACATTAATAAAGTACATCTAAAAATCCTTGTTGCTCCTAGCAGTATACAAGAGACACGATACAAATACAATACCCAAATTAGTGTATATGATTTTATAATGTCATATCTTGTAGGGTCAATTCAACAAGAATATAAATATATACAATCTATAATGAGAATAGTCCATCAACTCTATTGTTATCTTGGTAAAATAAAGTGCATCCACCATCTCTTCTAGTTAATTTGGCACGATAAACACCTTTTTCATTGAGCATTTTCATAGTTGGTGAGGGAATAAGGCATAATGAAGATTAGTTGAGCATTGGCATAACCAATATATGATTTGACCCTCATCATGTGTTTTCCATAATGAAGATTAGTTGACCATTGGCATAACCAAGATATGATTTGACCATCTCTTCTAGGTAATTTGACAACCATGTCATTATTATGGTGATGTATTCCAAGGATGTTCTTGAGGCTATCAATCTCATTGTAAAATTATTCAATGTTGTAAACAACAACATTCTTCTGCATATGCCTTATGTAGTCAACCATTTTAGTGTCATTGTGACTAATATATAAACCTATGAGACAATATACTTCAAGACGAGGACATGACCTTTGATGGAGGATCGATCTCAGCCACATTGATGCGAGCATAACTTAACAACAAAAACTTTGGCATCATCTTCATACTCAAACACAATATGAATCTATGAAGGTTATCAAACTTCATTTTGGTGACATAATAATTAATGTTGATGGCAGGGGGAGTGGAAGTTTGTGGCCTATTTTTAAATTTGAACTCTTAATTTTGATGGTGCTCTCCTCATGATCACCAACACACCTCTTCTTTATCTCTGTATACCTATAGAAAAATTTCTAGAGTTGATTCCATATGAGCATAAGCATGTTCTAGAATACATAATTGTCAGTGAATTATAGATTAGGGAGCTTCTTGAACTTCTCATACTCTTCCTTGAAATATTTAGCATTTCTTGGTTTTGCTTTGTACATCACATGTAGTTTACACATCTGTTAGTTGATCTATTGCCCAAAAATAGCTTACTATTCTAAACATATAGTTCTTAATCACACTTTTCTTATCATAAAAGTTACAGTAGGATTTCTAAATCACATTCCACATCATCATAAGTAATACTAGATGAAACTAAAATTTAAATGCAGATCGGAAGCCTTAAGTCAACAACCATTTCTTTATGTCATTTTCATTTATATTTCCAAAAAATATGTTTCTCATTTTGATCTTATTTCATAACATGTTTTTTTTAAATTTCAAGTAGGATGCTCTAGCTCTCTTCTTATAAGACAACACACCATGTAATTTTTTCCTAGAAATTTCTTTCTTCATTTAGAATTATCACATGAATATGTCACTTACTCCATGAACCCCTAAATGAACATAACTGGATTCCAAGATTGACACCCTCTTATAAATCAAAGAGGTTTAACTCAAGATAAATCGTATATATGGTTTTGGATAGATAGTTTGGACAGAAATGTATTCTATTATCAATTCTTTAGTTTGATGCATTCATTTTTAGTTACTTTTTGCAGGCTATTTCCCATTCATTTATTGCATATTTGTTCATTTTGATATATGTTTATGGAATGTTTCTCTTTATTAGCTTGTGAATCACTATAGAATCAATTATTAAGTATTTCTATCAAATCGTGTTAAATTATCATTATAAGAGGACTTATGTTATCTTTCCCTTATTTCAATTAGATTGAGCACTTATATGATAGTTTGGTGCTACTGACCAATGTGTCGATGGTACTAACAGTGCATGAGGTTTGGACAAGGAAATTAAGAAATCTCAGTGCTATTGAGTACATGCTTGGTGCTACTGTGTAAGGAGTCGATGCTACTGAAGCTACTAGTTGATGCTACCAAGTCATCATCTAGGGAGCATTTGAAGTCAAGCTTAATTGTCTCAGTTCTACCAACATTCTTATCGGTGGTACTGATTTCACCATTCTAGTACTTCCAAAACCCAACAAAAAGCAACTCAGTGCTACCAAAACACAAGTCCATGGTTCAAGGGTTACAAACTTGCAGGCAACTCAGTGTCACTGATACCCTCCCATTGGTACCAACTCCTTGTGATTAACGTAGATTTGAGATTAACTCAGAACTTATTTATGGGAGTTAATGACGGTAAAATTTACACTTATGACCTGAGGGGAGTGCGGCCAAAAAGAGAGATCCAACCTTATATCACGTTACAATGGAGAACGAAATTAGGAGAAGAGGAGACAAAGGAGATAGCCAAGGATCGGAATATCTAGGAACCTTTTTAAGGGAAGATTTTTGGCCAGAATGTTGCAAATCAAGGTGTCCACTAGGGGGATCATCAAGAGGATTCATCCAGGGGTTCTTACATTAGTTATTTAAAATGATTGGTGTATTTTATACCTCTTCCTCTCTTAGTAAATTGATACCAATCATGTGGGGCTAAACCCCACATTCCTTAGGACCCATGATTAGCCCTGTATTGCTTTGTATTCATATTTTATGAATTGATAATATATTTCTTTCATTTTGGACATGGATTTATGATCTCTTATCATTTTTTTATTATTGATCATCATAATCATATTACTAAGCATCTAATTATTTCATAAGAGGTATTAAGGGTTGGAAAATTGTAAATCCTAACCCTCCATAGATGTCCTATGACTATGAAAGAACAACCTTGAGCTTTTTATAATGCTCCTAACTAATTCCTAAATTGTTAATGGAGTGGGATTTATTATAGATAGGTAGCATATTAAAATGCACAAGTAGATAATACTCACCACAATTTTTAGACAAGATCTTAGGGTTATCATTTATCGAAATGAAATTTATGCTTGTCATGGTGAAACCATATTCCTAAGGAACCCGTCCATTATTGATCAAAATCGTTTAATTTAGGTTCAATTTTTTATGCTTAGTTATAAAACAACTCATCAACCTTTTTCCTATGCCTAGCTTATTAGGTTTCAGTTAGTAATAGTATTTGGTGAATGTTTCCATGAGTGCAATACTCAAGCCTCATATCCGTATATTACATGACATGTATACTTGTGTTTTACACACATAATTTTAGCGTGTTAATCCTCCAGATCACAATTGGACTTTCCAAAATAGTCTAGCTAATCATTTGTGACTCCTTGCTGATTATGTAAAGTACACACTAAATGTTCCTATTTTGACTATGTTTTTGGATTGCAAATAGTAAATTGATTCTAATTTTGGGAAACCAAAACCCATGACTACCCTATATAAATCGGTGGGTATCTATGGAATGCAACACATATGTAGATCAGATTTCTCTCTTAAAGAGATAGGAATAATCCTAGGGACATAACCCCATAATGGAAGGAGAAGAACATTAAGCGATACCAGCATGTAGAAACATTTGATTCAAATTA
This sequence comes from Alisma plantago-aquatica, assembly GCA_963693085.1. Classification (NCBI taxonomy): domain Eukaryota; kingdom Viridiplantae; phylum Streptophyta; class Magnoliopsida; order Alismatales; family Alismataceae; genus Alisma; species Alisma plantago-aquatica. Next base: position 383,348,169 of record OY856412.1, read on the forward strand.
TTTTTTGCGATTAAGGTGGGGCCTCAAGAGTTCACTATTATGTGTTTGCATTTTAGAGGATACGAAACTTGTATAGAGGATCTAGTAAAAACTTCATATCCAATGGGGACCAGTTCTACAAAGTGTAATGGAAAGGAGGACAACTAAATTATTGGATAACGACAACTTCTTATTAGGATCAAGAAGTACGCCATCTATACAGAGTATAACTTATGTTGTTGTATTACATCTAGAGAAATATATTCAATGTTCCTTCTATCTCCTTGGTATGATGATAGTTTATGCATATGACAAATCAGTTACATGCATTTTACTGGTGCATTCTTTGTAAATATATGGTGCCACTCCCATTAAATCTTACATGACAACCTTTAGTGAATTCAAAAATGGTGGTAGGTGTTATTTGTAGAAAGTTTATACCCATATATTCCTCATAAGATACCACCATGTCTTTGCTTACTCATTCTTATTTGAGTAGTAAACTTTGATGATACATAGAATGAGGAACATCAACATGATAAAAACCACTAGAACTTCGGTCACATGTTTATTAAGAAAGAAATTTTGTTACTTATTTTACTTTATTGGATTGGTGTTATTATTCATTTATCCATGTAAATCCCTCTTTTTTGACACGTATATGCAAACCATATCTTATAACATTGAATATTTTTGTTATGTGGCCTACGTTTGCATATGTTGAAATGTACTTATTGGGTGATTAGTGATTGCTAAGCTATTGCTCCTTTTTTATGGATAATAGGCATTGGGGAATAAATATCTTTACATCAATATTTAAACTAGAGACTGGGGTGGTGCATCTATATCTAGTATTAGTTATACTAGGGAGTAGACCACTGCCAAAAGAAGTTATAATTGCAAAACCTTAACCCATCTAACAAGAGAAGAAATTGTGCCAGCCTACAATCCAAACTATTTTCTAAAAAGTTATGTATGAAGATGTGTAGTTAGTATTATTGGGTAAGTAAGGTCTAGATAAAACTCAACCTAGAGGTAGTTACTTTATATATATATATATATATATATACATATATACATATATATATATATATATATATATATATATATATATATATATATATATATATATATATATATATATATATATATATATATCAGATAATGACGAAAGTAATCTAACCTCTTACTTAGTCTTAATAATTTCCAATGTCAGTGCATTACCTTGAAGCTAATACAATGGGGCATCAAAGGAACCACTAGAAAGAAGACATTATTGACAACTCATGGATAGCGAGTGCAAATTTATCTTGCCTTTTTGTTTTAAAGGAAATTTGAATTGGTGAAGTCCTTCGGAAATGGAAATGATAATTAATTTCAACTAGTAAAGGTTTACAATTCTCAACATACTATGCTCAATAGAAAATATGGTAACCTATATAGTTTAATAGAATACCAAGAATGATCATTTTTTAGTTGACTTACAACTTGTCAACACTTCTACTTTATTAATGTAATTTATTGGAAGGAAATATGAAAAGCAATTCTAGTGAAAATCATACTTTGAAAATATTATAACAAGCTGACAAGTGCTACCATAGTTGTTGACTCCCTACATAAGATAATCAAATCAAAGAGATACAAATCTAAAGGTTAGACATGACATAAACAACAATCCTACAAGGTATTTCTTAACTATACAATAAAATACATCAATCCATACCGAATCAAAGATAGAAAACCTATGAATACAAAAACTAACAAAATTAGACGTTAATATATAATATATAAATATACTAAAAAATACATGTTATATATGACATAAACAATAGTATCTACGACATTTTTGTTTTGGGAGAAGCCAGGAGGCTATTTATTCATCTTGCCCTCCTCTTGCAAGCTAATACGGATAAACATTACATACATCTAAATGAATGCGAGAAAGAAACTTGGAGGTACTACCTCCATTACAATTCTCCTTATGGATAATGTCAGTAATACACTCAGGAGGTCTCGGAAGATCTTGAACCGGATGGGTTGTTTTTGGAAAGCTTTCTCCAGCTTATCGGCCATAAGGTTACTTTCACTCGGACTGAAAATAATTTTCCAGTCCTGGTGTTTCCCCAACATCTGCTTGATTCTATAAAGAAATCTTGAGTATCTTGGATACTCGTCTTCTGAATGTAGCATCTCAACGAAGGCCTTACAATCAGTTTCCAATATGAGCTTGGTCACCTTATTTTTATTTGCAAACTCCAAAGTGACATCCACCCCAATGATCTCTGCATGGGTAGCATAGCTCGCCTTGACGCTTCTTATATGCCCATCAATCCAGTGCCCAAGTGAATTACAAGCAATGATCACCACAGTTGCTCTTTCACGATTCTAGGCAGCATCAGTGTTGATTTTAACCCACCCTGGTGGGGGCCTTTTCCACTGTTGCGCCGTCCCATTCCCCTTGCTAACTATATCTTTAGTCCAATTTTTCTCAACTAGCTACAGCGCGTTAGAAATCCATTGCAGTTGTCTCTCTGTAGCCATCATCTTATTCTCGAAAACAAGCTGGTTACGAGCTCTCCATATGGCCCAGCAGGTGACCAGCAATTTTCTTTTAGACTTTTCATCCTTCTTCAGCAGGTTATCTAGCCAGTATCTTCCGTCAGTTTGATTTAGTTCGTTAAGGCCTTGGCCTGGAAGGGATTTTCTCTAGATCTCCTGTGCAAAGATACAATCCCTCATCACATGGATTGAAGTTTCCTCCTGATTATGGCACCTAGGACACATACCATATGTGGTTAAGTGCCTCCTTACTCTCCTGTTGTTCGTTAATATTGCATCATGTATCAGTAACCAGCTGAAGGTTTTGTACTTCTCAGGTATAGCCATCTTCCATAGCTGCTCCCACTCACCTTCCACGGTGACTCCACGCTCCAGTCTAATAACATCATATACAGTCCTCATCGTGAACCCGCCGTTATTGGTTTCTATCCAAACACACACATCAGGCTTTGTATCGATAATCGGAGGCTCAATTTGCCCAATTTTGTTGACCACCTGAGCCGGCAACCACTCCATCATGAAATCCATGTCCCATCCTCCATTATCCAGAACCACACATCTCACGTTCATGTCTCGGATTCGCTCGGGGATCGGTCGCCTTACAAGGTTACTCTGCCAGAGGTTGGGTTCTACCCAGGCATCCTCCCAGAAAGATATACTTCTTCCATTAACCAACATCAGAACAGAATGCTCAGTAATAAAGTTCTTGTACTTGAATGTTGCTGCCACCAGTCGAGAAAGGTTGCTGGTAGGACCTCCACTGTACTTGTTATACTTGTTCCTGATATAATCGCACCACAGAGTTTTCCTATTGGATACAATATCCCATGCATTTTTTGCAATCAATGCCTTGTTCCAATCCCGCATAGACTTCAGGCCTAGTCCTCCCTCTTCTTTATGACATGTGACTTTATTCCAGGTGACCATGGACATAGGATGGGCTTTGTGGCCTCCTCCCCAGATAAATCTTCTTATACAACCATATATGCGATCACACAGCCCCAAAGGCAAAGCTACAGTTTGCATAGTATAAGTGGGGATCGTTTCCAGGACAGTCTTGGCAAGACATATGCGACCAGTAAGGGATAAACATCGGGCTGCCCACCCGTTCACCTTGGAATCGATCCTCTTTAGAATGTCAGCATAGGTGTCTTTGGTAATCCTCTTGTGAATGATGGTAACTCCCAAATATCTGCCCAAATCATTTGTTTCTTTAAAATTCCCAATCTGATTGATGTTCCTTCTGGATCTTTGGGAAACACTTGCCGCATAGAACACATGGGTTTTAGTAATGGATATCATCTGACCCGATGCTTCTCAAAACAACCTAAAGCATTCCTTTATGCACTGCATTTGGTTACCAGATGCCTCCCAAACAAGATAAGGTCATCTACGAAACACAAATGAGAGATGCTTCTTCCATTTCTCCCCATCTTGAACGGTTTCCATCTACCTTCACTCAAAGCAAGTTGTATCAATTGGCTCAGGCGTTCTATACACAAGACAAAAAGATACGTAGAGATAGGATCACCTTATCTCAAACCCCTACTCAGTTTGAAAGGCTCAGTAGCCTTTCCATTCCAAAGCACAGAACATTCCCCAGTTCTAATGGAGTTCATGATGTATGCAGTGATGTTTGTGGGAATCTCCATCATATTGAGTGTATCTGCAATGAACTCCCATGACAGCCTATCGTATGCTTTTGTTAAATCTACCTTGATAGCCATCATCTTCGCAGCTGTCTTCTTCCTCATCATAAAAATCATCTCTTGGGCAATAGCAATGTTATCAGTGATACGACGTCCAGGTACGAAAGCACTCTGGGCAGCAGAAACCCAATGGGGTAGATATGACTTTAATCTTTCCACCACAATTTCGGAAATGAGCTTAAGGTAGTAGTTGTTCAGCGAGATAGGTCTCAACTGATCATAGCTTGTTGGAGGGTAAACTTTTGGGATTAAGACAATAGTAGAGTCACACAACTCTTTACATAGCATTTCACCGGATAACGCCTTCGTTGCCGATAACACAACAGAATTTTTCATGGTGTCCCAATGTTTCAACACAAATAAGCCAGGACCATTCGCCTTATAAGGATTCATAGCTTTAACCACTTTGTGACACTCCTCTTCAGTAGGTTCCCTAGCTATACGTGCATATTGCGCAAGTGTTAACTTCTAGAAATTAATCGGAATTTTCCTCATAATATCGCCACTCGGTTCTTTTTCTTTGGTAAGGATAGCCTTGAAATGTGTTCTCGCCATGTTCGCAAGCATCACTTCTCCTCGTATCCATTGTCCATTCCTATCCTTGAGCATAGTGATTAGGTTTGATCTCCGCCTTTCATTGACATAAGCACTGAAAAACTTAGTGTTACAGTCTTCGTTTTTCATCCATTCGATATGACTCCTTAGCCTCCATTCTTCTTCCTCTTCCATCAACATCTCATCCAAAGATGCCTTCATATTAATATATATCCCCTCCGTGATTGGGTTGAAATTCTCGGCCAACTCTTTCTCAAGCAGACTTATGTTCTGCATGATACAAGTTTTATTTCTCTTTTTAGAATTTCCGCGGTCCTTGTCCCAATTAATAATGTCCTTCTTAGAAATTTGCAAAGATTCATAAAAATTGACGTTAGTGTTCAACTTCCTCGCCAACATTCTTTTAAACCCCTCATCATTCGCCCAACTAGCTTTGGTGATGAATCTCCTCAGACCAGTGGGAGAGACCGTATTTCTAATAAGAAGAGGACTATGATCCGACTTCAGTCTGGGTAAATGTTTAAGACAGAAATTTCTGTACTTCAGAGTAAACTGGTGGTTTGCTACCGCTCTATCGAGTCTTTGCTGAAGAATCCCTCTTTTGAAAGTAAATTTAGGACCAAAAAACCCCATATCACTCAGACCTGCTGATATTAGTGTCTCTTGGAAAGTGGATGCTTCCGCATGATTGTAATGGATGCTTCCGATTCTCTCTGTAGGATAGCAAGTATCTATGACATTAATTTTTTATATAGTGTAATATCCCAATTAATATCAAATGAGAAATAGAAAACTAATTGAGAACACAAAGACTAGATAGAAAAAAATAAGAAGGAAGTAGAGAATATATATACATATATGTATATATATATGTATATATGTATATATGTATATATATATATGTATATATATAGAGTCAGGCTAGAATACACTCGAGTGTATAGATCACGCCGTACACCCCAATGGTGTTTTCCTATCTAGACCATGTTTTTCCAAAATCTAATCTGTTGGTCTTCATAATTTGAACTCATTTGGATGAGTGTAAGTCACTCATCGAAGGATAACATAATCGATGCACAAAACTAATTTGAAACACATAATTTTTGCCTCCTTTAGATGCATGACCTATAAGTGTCCAAATGAGCTAAAATTTATTATATAGTATGTTCTTATGATAATTAAGAAGATCAATGGTTTATATTTTTCAAAAATTTATTACATCTTCAAAAATGACTGAGGTGTACGGTGCCTCCGGTACACTCGACCTATATAGTTTAATAGAATACCAAGAATGATCATTTTTTAGTTGACTTACAACTTGTCAATACTTCTATTTTATTAAGGTAATTTACTGGAAGGAAATATGAAAAGCAATTCAAGTGAAAATCATACTTTGAAAATATTATAACAAGCTGACAAGTGCTACCATAGTTGTTGACTCCCTACATAAGATAATCAAATCAAAGAGATACAAATCTAAAGGTTAGACATGACATAAACAACAGACCTACAAGGTATTTCTTAACTACACAATAAAATACCTCAATCCATACCGAATCAAAGATAGAAAACCTATGAAGACAAAAACTAACAAAATTAGACGTTAATATATAATATATTAATATACGAAAAAAATACATGTTATATATGACATAAACAATAGTATCTACAACATTATTTTTTTATATAATGTAATATCCCAATTAATATCAAATGAGAAATAGAAAACTAATTGAGAACACAAAGACTAGATAGAAAAAAAATAAGAAGGAAGTAGAGAATATATATATATATACATATATATGTATATATATGTATATATATATATATATATATATATATATATATATATATATATATATATATATATATATATATATATCAATTTAGTGATGTATCACACAATATAGAATATTTAGATATGTGAGTCTATTTTGATTAAAAATCCAACATCATGTCTTGCATAGTACAATTTATAACTAAACATTGTCTATTTTGTTGTCTATGTGTGAATCATCACCGTTGTGGGCCAAGACAAATACTCTTCCATTGTCAGTACTAGAAGTTACCAACAGATCAACATTTTTACTTCAAAAATCACTACAGAAAAACTACCCATTAGTGGAATTTATTTAAGTGGCATTTATAAAAAAGCCACTATTTGTCTAATATACATGCATTTTTAATTAAAATGCCGCCGAACCACCTATTATAGGATTTTTGAAAAGGACATAACGTTAAAGGCATTTTATTTCTAATTAGTGGCAATCTTAAATTGCCATACCAAATTAGGAAATATGTTGCTAAACTATATTGACTTCCCGCTCCAAATTAAATTTTCCCTTCATGATGCACTCTCCGCTCATTCAGCCCGACATTTTCGATCTCCCCCTCTCTCCTTGCATGACTTCCTCGCTCCCTGGCCCATCGTGCCCTAGGTCTGTTGGTGGCTCGCGATCGTCTGCAGACTGGGAGAGACTGGTGGCACCTACTGTTCGCCAGTTTCCATCTGTGGTGCCAATAGTTGTTGGCTATGGAGTGCCAAGTTGACGGTGCCGCAGTGACACCTTGCCTGTGATCGCGAGCGTTAGTTCTTCCTCCTCCGCCTATTTGAATCGAGCCCAACAGAAGCATACTCAGGATGCGTTCATTCTTCCTCATCCGCCTTGGCCGACCGAGCCCAGCCGAAGCACCGCCGCAGACTCAATCTTCCCCTCCAGCATCGGCGAGCTTGAGTGAGGGACTTCGATCAATCCTCTTCAGGTAACCATCGCCGCACCCTATTCTGTTAACTAATATGTAGCTTACATACCTCCTTTAAGGACTCTTTCGTGACCGGTGGCTAATAGGCATGTAAAGTTTCAACAATTCTCATGCTTGGACGAAAAATCTATAGGTATCGAATGCCATGCCACATGGAATTTGTTGTTCATCTACAGGTTATCCTAAATCATCAATAACTATTAATGGGAAACCTTGCAGCAGATTAAAAAAACATATTCCAACTAATAACTTGTTTACCAATAGTAGTCCACTCTTGTTTCCAGCCATTCAATTGACAATACTTAAAAGGTGTTTGCCTTGGATCCGACTTCTGTTCTACATACATTATTAGTACTTTTTATCTGTAGTGTTATTATTTTGAAGGAAGAAAAGAATGAAGAAACTATAGCACTTCAAAGATGTTAACAGAATATGACTTATAGAGTTCATGTAAACATCACATGTAATTAATCAGTTCCCTATTAAGATGGTGGATTGGTATTTTCTATTCGATGTTTACATGGTCTTCCCACAAAATCATTTGAGAAACCAGGTGATGTGAAATGCAGTGATCAATATAATTGAAAAGCACAATGTAGACATAATAATTCATAAGTGATCTCCTTAAAATAGACATAATAATTCATAATGTATACTATGATAATTGTTAGTATAATGACATACTCATCTTACTTTCCATCTAAGTCTGATTTGTATTTCTCAAGTTGTCTCTGAAAATATGTAACATCATTATATATACTTATTGAAAATATATAACATCATTATATATACTTACAATTGTTAGTACTAATATTTTGTAGTCTCTTTCCACCCACAAAAATCACTATGGCCTGGGCCTCGACCCCCCCTTCCTTTTCCCTGAAACAGAACAATTGGACATCACCCTAGACCATCGTACACTTGCACAACTCACCATTACTAGACAGTGGCGTCATTTGAACGGAAGACGTTGCACGGCTGGTCAAGTGACTTTAAAGTATGGAACCTTGACAACTGTAATCGACGTTCAGTATGATGATGAATGCACTTTAAGGTATCCACAACCAGTTGGCTTGTGTGGATTCTAAACATGCTAATTGGCAGAGAGGACCAGGTCTGGCTTCCGAACATGCTAATTGGATTCGTCTACGAGGGACTCCCTCCGTGACACATCATCATCAACAATACGACCAAGTCACCGGTCAAACGGGTGTCTCAATTCTTGATGAAATTTTGTTACTTTTAAATAAGGAAATCACCAATAAATATATTTTTTACTATTTTTGTAGAATGAAATTTTGTTACTTTTAAATAAGGAAATCACCAATAAATGTATTTTTTACAGTATTTGTCACAATTCACCAGTCAAACGGGTGTCACAATTCTTGATGTTATATTTTTTTACTTTTTTTGTAGAATGGATAAGTCTTGGATAGAAGAGGATGACCGAATGAGTAGTAAATACCTATGTGGAGTATCCAACTTTTTGGATTTCTCTTTTCAACATTCAGCGATTGAAGACAAGATTGTATGCCCTTGTAGAAAGTGCACTAATGTATATCAGGTCACCAGACAGACTGCATCGAGTCATCTATTGTGGAATGGCTTCTTACAAAGCTATATTTCTTGGGCTTTTCATGGAGAAGATGCTGATGTTGAAATGGATGCTCCAACTGATTAGGGTGATTGTCTAGATGATGAAAATTTACAAGATATGTTGCATGATGTTTTTCTGAGTTTCAGTGAAGACAAAAATATAGAAGGAATACAGTTGGCTACTGATCAACATTTAAATGCTGACAAATTTTATATCTTGTTAAAGGATTCTGAGACAAAATTATATCCAAGGTGTAAGAAACTTACCAAACTTGCTTGCATCCTAGAATTCTATCACCTGGTTTGTCTTAATGCCTTGAGTAAGAAAGCATCATCTATGTTTCTTAAGTTCTTTTAAAAAATGCTACCAGAAGGAGAACAATTACCTAATTCCTTTTATGAGCTGAAGAAGACAATAAAGGAGTTGGGATTACATTATGTAAAGATTCATGTTTATTGAAATGGTTGCATGTTGTTTTGGAAGGACTCTGCTGATAAAGACGTCTGTGATACATGTGGAGAATCAAGATGGCTAATGACTTCAACACCAGATGATGATGATGAGGAGCTAGTAAACAAACCCAGAAGAACACCTGCCAAAGTGCTCAGACACTTTCCACTTATACCACGGCTAAGGAGGTTGTTCATGTCATCAAAAACCTCTTCCTTAATGAAGTGACATGCAGAAGAATATGAAAAAGATGACAAGTTAAGACACCCGGTAGATTCACCTGCATGGAAAACATTTGCTGTTATGCATCCAGAATTTGCTGCAGACGCTAGAAATATTCGATTGGGACTTGCCACTAACGGATTTAATCCTTTTGAGACAATGAGTAATTCTCATAGTACACGGCCTGTTGTAATTATTCCATATAATTTACCTCCTTGGTTGTGCATGAAGCAACAATATTTTATATTGTCCCTACTAATTTCTAGACCATCTTCGCCACAGAATATAGATGTTTACCTGCGTCCATTAATTGATGATCAGCTGAAAGAACTATGGAGTACTGGTGTACAAACATATGACGCTAGAGCCAAGGAATTCTTTCAGATGCGTGCTTCTTTATTATGGACTATTAGTGATTTTCCAGGATATGCACATCTATATGGATGGAGTACTAAAGGCTACAAAGCATGTCCTTATTGTAATAAAGATACTGTCTCACATTGGTTGCCACATAGCCGTAAAGTTTGTTACAGAGGACACCATAGGTTTTTTCCAGCTGGCCACAGATTCCGGAAAGAATCTAGGGCATTTGACGGTTAGCAAGAATTTAGGAGTCCACCTAAACCTCCTTCTGGAGCTGAAATCTTGTCACAATTGGATGGCTGAAGCATTGTAATTGGTAAGAAAAGGCCGAGAGGTAAAGATTCGACACACAATTGGGATAGGAAAAGCATATTCTTCGAGCTACCATATTGGAAATCTAACATTGTAAGGCACAATCTGGATGTCATGCACATTGAGAAGAATATATGTGAGAGTATTGTTGGAACATTGCTAGGTCTAAAGAATAAAATTAAGGACAACTTGAATGCAAGGAAGGATTTGGAGGATATGGGACTTAGATTTCCGCTTCATCCACAAATTGTTGGCACACATTCCATACTACCTCCAGCTTGCGATACGATGAGAAAATAAGAAAAAAATATCATTTTGCAACCTCCTAAAATCTGTCAAAGTTCCAGATGGGTATGCATCTAATATATCTAGATGTGCACAACCGATGGATCATAAGATGCTACCAATGAAAAGTCATGATTATCACGTGTTGATGCAACAACTTCTGCCATTAGCTGTCACTGTGTCTTTGCCCAGTAAGAATGCTAAGTCATGTATTATTAATCTTTGTCGCTATTTTCAGAGGTTGTGCACTAACGTCATAGATCCAAATGATTTTGATGCATTGGAAAATTCAATAGATGTTACACCTTGTGAGATGGAGAAGATTTTCCCTCCATGTTTTTTTGACATAATGGTGCATATATCAGTCCATCTCATTTTTGAAGCTAAGATAGTCGGCTCTGTTCAGTATCGTTGGATGTATCCAATTGAAATTTAACTTTTCATACGTCGTGATGACTTCACCTATTAGAATTTAATTTGTCATAATATTTTCGCCAACTTTGTTATTAGGTATCTGCACACCCTAAAAGGATATGTTCGTAATAAAAGATATCAAGAAGGATCAATAGTAGAAGGATATATAGCTGAAGAGTGTCTTACTTTTTGTTCAAGATACTTGGATGGAGTTGAAACAAAATTAAATCGCCCAAATAGAAACGATACTAATTAAATAAATTTGGAAAATGAGCCAACACATGACAGTGATGATTGGTCAATTTTCTCGACAGTAGGTCGTGGTGTTGGTAAAATGATAGCATGTGTCTTGGATGAACATACATTGTTCCAAGCCCATAAGCATGTACTATTCAATTGTGACGCAGTTGAACCCTACATTTAATAAGTTAGTGACAACTCTCTCCTATTATTAAAATAGTATTACCTATTCCAATTACATATTGCACATATTTTGTTTTCAGGAAGCATTATGATATCATTAGGCTAAAACATCCTCATAAGTCCTTAAAGGAGGTACAGAGAATACATAGTAACTCATTTGATGGATGGTTTAAGGAACATGTAAGTTAATTTGTCATAATTAAATTTGTTATGCTTCATGATTAAATACTAACAATTTTTTGTTGTGATAGATTGCGACACTCCTAAGAACAGAGATGGTGGATGATAAAATCAAGTTTCTTTCTCAAGGTCCACATCAAATGGCAGTTAAGTACAAGGGCTACATTGTCAATGGTCACATATTCCATACCAAAGCAAAAGATCGACATCTATAAACACAAAATAGTGGAGTCTTTCTGGTAGCTAAGACTGATTGTTATGCTAAAACCACTGACCGCAATCCAATTACTAGAGATGTTACCTACTATGTTGTTTTGAAGGATGTTATTGTGCTCAATTATTATGAACACTTTAAGGTGACAGTATTTAAGTGTGATTGGGTGGACATCTACTCCAAGCGGACAATCAAGCATGATGAACATGGGTTGACTCTTGTTAATTTGAGGCGACTTCAATCAACTGGAGAACCGTATGTAGTGGCAACTAAACTTGGACAATTATTTTATGTAGAACATGTCACTGCAAAAGGGTGGCATTTTGCTGTAAAGATTCCCCCACGAGATACTTTCAACATGGAAGACCCATCTTGTAGTGAGACTATTGAAGCTTATGTGCAAGGTGAACCTAGAGATGGGCCATCAATGACAATAGAGGATGAAAATGCAGACTGTGACATAGTTTGATTGGATATGGAAGTAACTACTATTGATAGTTCATCAACTGAGAAAGACCAATCCCAAATTCAATAGGATGATGAAAGTGTATATCAAAGTGATGAGGATGACAATTTTGAATGAGAAAATTACAAAGTAGCAACCAATGTTTATTTTAGTTTGTCATTATTATTTGACTTATATATGCCTATTTCTTTGGCATGAAGTTTCCATTGTCTGAAATGTATCTGACATATTTTAGTCGCATGCTTCTATGTGTGTTGGATTATCTCGCATATTCTCGAGAGAGAAGGCTGTCTGATTAGCTGCTTCGATGTATTGCAGCCTAGCCAAAGTGGTATCTAAAAGTAGTATCTAAAGTAGTTTGTTTTGCTTATGATGTCCAACTTACTAACAATGATTATCACCTTTTGCCTTGCCTTAATGTAGGTGTATGCAATCAGAGTTTCATTTTTATGCAATCCTCTTCACTAACACTGCTGCTAGCTTTGCTGTTACCGATACGTTGACAATGACTTCGTGTACCTCTATAGTTTTGCGTCCTAATTTCGCTGCAGAGGTACATTAAGTCTTTCTCAACATGTCAGAATTATGCTCTGGTGGAGAAGTCTATGAAGAATCCTCAAGAAAGAATGGTTTCTCCAAGAGATTAAAGGACATTCGCGAGAGATAAGGTTGTCTGATCAGCTATGTTGATGTATTGCAGCCTAGCCAAAGTAGTATGTAAAAGTAGTATCTAAAGTAGTACGCTCTGCTTAAATTCTGATGTTATACTTACTAAAAATGATGATCACCTTTTTCCTTGCCTTAATGTAGGTGTATGCAATCAGACTTCATTTTTATGCAATCCTCTTCACTAACATTGCCGCTAGCTCTGCTGTTACTGATATGTTGATAGTGATTTCGTGTACCTCTGCAGTTTTGCGCACTAATTTCTCTACAGAGGTACATGAAGTCATTGTCAACATGTCAGAACTATGCTCTGGTGGAGAAGTCTACAAATAAGCCTCAAGGAAGAATGGTTTCTCCAAGAGATTAAAGGCCATTCTCGAGAGATAAGGTTGTAAATGTCTTTTTGCTTCCTACTCTGGAAAGTCTTCTTGCATGTTTTGCAGTTACTTGTTTTTTACATGTGGTGGTTGCCATGACTGGTGATGGTGTCAATGATGCACCTGCTTTGAAAATGGCATACATTGGTATTGCCATGGGAATTTCTAGAACTGAGGTGATTATATTCACTATGAGAATTTGTATATCTATCTTCTTGTCTTTTAGTAATTATTATCGATAATGATGTTTCTTCTCTTTTTATGTGTCAGTCCAGGTTGCCATGGAGGCTACAGACATCGTTCTTGCTGATGATAACTTCAGTACAATGTTTATTACAGTTGACGAAGGGAGATCTATATAAAACAACATGAAGGCCTTCACCAGGTTCTGCACTTATTAATCATTTTATGCATTGTTACCTTACAAAAATTCGTTCAACTTATTATGTACAGACTATAGTTTTATGAGAACACTGGACGAGATTGAGTTTGATTATAATCTTTTGCTTTTACATAATTGTCAAGATTGTCAGCTTTGTCCCCTTTCTATAATCTGCTTAGTTGTGTGCTTAGCTAAATGTCTAAAGCTTTGCTGCGTGGCAAACTCTATTCAGCTGACATAGTGTGAATGGTACATTTGAAATTATCACCCCTGTCGAACTTATTAGGAATGGTGATAAGGTGGGTTCTTGTGAGGCTGACCTTCTTACAAAGCTCGGCATTAGGCCCTTCTCATATGGACTGGTTGTGATGTCAGTTTATGACAGTGGATCTGTATTCAGCCCTGAGGTCCTTGACCTTACTGAAGTTGACCTTATTTATAAATTTGGCAATGTTGTTATCTTCCCTGATAATATCTTATTGCATGCTAGTGTTGTAAGTTTTTTTGTCTTACATTTGCATTAAGTGCTCAACTTTTTGCTCACTTCATGGCAGGATCCTAGCAAGTTTGCAGTTGTTGTTGCCCCTGCTGCTGCTTCAGGCTATGCAGTTGCACCTGCGGCTTCTGCTACCAAGGTGAAAGAGAAGAAGGAAGAACCTACTGAGGAAATTGATGACTTTATGGCCGAATTATCATATGCTATTACTGCAGCTAAGAAGAAGGATGAACCTTCATTGCAGTGTAGCTGGTCTAATCCTGCAGAAGCTCACAACTACTTGAAATGCTAGAATGGAGTTGTATGTTTTTGTAAGAAAATTAGTTTGTACTCCTTTGGGGAGTCTCCAAGTGCAAATTGAGTTGATATCCAATTAGTGATCATGTCTAGAATATGTACCATATATAGTCATATGTGATGGTGTTGTATTAAATATAAGGGGCAAGGTAAAATGTCCTCCCCATGTAATTGTCATTTGATTATAAATAAAAAGTTCAATACTTCTGGAAAAATGTGTTCGGATTCAATTGGCATTCAATTAGAAAACTTGATCATGAACTACAAATTGACTGACTAAAATCCATAAAAAATTAGTAATACAGAACTAGTATGTCATTACTGGCTTTTTTCATAAGCCACTACATTCAATCAAAACCGTTTTATACAACAACATTATACAAAACAATGGCATTTGAATAAAAGCCAAATGATGGATACTGGCTTTTCTATAAATGCCAAATGATGGTTTAGTGGCCTTTATGTGGCATTTATTTGAAGCCACTAAAGACAAACATTTAGTGGCTTTTACAACTTAAGCCACTATCTTCCTAGTGGCATTGGCGCTAGAGGCATTTTTTTTAAATGTCAACAAATGCCGCTAAACCTATTTACTGGCTTTTTTTCAGTGGCATTTATGAAAGGCAGTTGATGTGAATGTTTGTTGTAGTGAATTAAATTTTACAGCAGATCCAATCCACAACACATCGATTTTGAGTCTATTCTGAAGTAAGTGGATGTGAAGCATTTGTGAAAATGAAAACTTAGATATTAATTCAAAAGGAATTCACAACAACAAAACTAATGTAAATTACAAATAATAGTGAATCAATGAAAACAAAAATCTCATATACTACATGTGAAATCACAATAAACTGGCTCAAGGAACATAAGATTACATCATGTACGTGTTTTCTATACTAAAATAATCCACATGTGAACTAAGAACTACTGAATAAAATTTATCACTTAATGTTTTCTATATCATTGTCTAAATGTAAATTGTCAATGTGTACATTTCGTGGGCCAAGATGAAATATTTTTCCATAGTCGATGTAGTAGAAGTGAGGAATGGATGAGTATTTTTACTTCATAAGTTCAATTTTATACCAGATCCATCGCACAACACATTGACTTGACACAATAATGCCACACGTGGGTATGAATCAGTTGTTGAAAATACAATCTTGGATATTGATTCAAAGGGAATTCACAAGAAAAAGTATAAGTCGAACATAATAGTCAATCAATGAAATTGAAAGTTTCATATAAAACATGTGAAATCACAACAAACTGATACGAGCAAAAGACAACATTATGTTCGATCATTCTATACTAAAATAAACCACATGTGAATCAAAGAGATATTGAATTAAATTTATCACAAAATGTTGTCTATATCATTTTCTATGTGTGAATCGTCACTATATCATTCATCATTATTGTGTTGGCAAATGTCTAGTATTCAACATATACAAATTAGAAAAGTGTTGGATGAATTTAGATATTGTATCATTTCTAAATATTTTTTTCTTAATTTTCATGTGGATTAATGTGAGCATACATTGGTGATACATAAATCATAAAAGTAATAAAAAAATAGTGAATTAATAGTTTGTTTACCTTATGTTGTATTTTCTGATCTCAAATACCCCTGACTGTAAGCACTATCACCATTTATATTAGGTCTAGTTGTTGATATCTTTTGGTGTCACAACGAACACCAATTACCACTATATTTGGAATTAGTATACAAATTTGAATTGATGTGAATCACATATTTCAATCAACTATGATCACTTATGACAAAAAACTAAAAATACACATACTAAAGAAACTAATGTTGTCAATATAATAAATGGTTATATTTGAATCAATTACACTTTGAGAAATGTTATACCATTATATGAGGGATACACTTTTGGTTTGGTGTCATTTTCTATTGGTATTGTTCTTGGATAAAATATTTTTTAATAAATTATTATAAATAATGTGTATTATGTTAGACTAATCACCAACAAAGTTTATACTTCTCTTTACTCATGAATATAAAGGCTTAACGCACTACGAAAAATTATATAATGAATTTGAGCAAGTATTTGCATGGTCTCATTGTATAAATTATAAAGCTTTGGTTATATTTTATTACTGACTTTTAACTTAGTAATAATATTCGTAACAACATGACTTTTTAAAATGTATATTGATTGATAAGTCAAAGATAAAAATAAAATAAAATATGACGTGCTATGTTAGTTTATATGGATCTAGTTGTTGATAAAATTTTGATACTGACTTTCACACGACTAAATAATGATTTTGAGCGTAAAAATAATATAATTATGTAAAAGTGACTGAACCAACATTATACGCAATTGAAAAAATTAAGGGGGAAATGAAATTTTCAATTATTTGTTATGTTAGCAAGATAAAGAATAAATGTGGTTGTTGGGTGGGGAGTGTTTGTATGGAAGAAGTACATTTGTCAACAATTTCATATATACATGTATATCATCAAAGAATACTGCAGACTTCTTACGTGAAAGACGGTTGCACAATGCTAGTAAGACTAATTACTTAAGGTGTTACTATGTATGGGTTCACTTTCCAGTGGATCTGATATTGCTGAATAATTTTCGATTCATATATAGGGGTGAGAAAATTATGGTCAAATTGTAAAATCAGATTGGACCAATTAGTTCAGTCCGGTCCGGTCCATTATGAGTTGGTTCGATCTGCGGTCTGCAAATGTTAATGAGTTTGGTCTTTCGTCCGCACTGGTCCAAAAATGGTCCGATCCTGGATCGGATAGCAAACCAATTTTTATATAAAATAGATATATATTTGTCAGTATATCATGTAACAAGTACTAATAAAGTACATATATAAGCATTAGTAGTGTAAATGTTTGCTACAAATGTTATATAATTATTAAAAATAACTAATATTATCTACCTTTTACAATTAAATAAGTTGTGAAAAAATGTAAAAAGATTGATTACGGTCCAAACAGTACAGTTCGGTCCGGTCAGGTTGTTATGACCCTACCTGAGCTTAATCATTAAGTTAGGGTTTATGTGGATGATTACATGCTTTACTAGATTGATAATTACTTAAACATGATTAATGATGATATCTCAATTATGATATGTTAAACCTAATGAGAACCCCGGATATGCCATCTCTTTGTATAATTAGGGTTTGAGATATATAAACCCTAGCCGGATGAAATTAGGGTTTTCACCAAATAGGCTCATGTTGGGGAGGAATGAGAAAGGTATGCAATGGAGAATGAAAATGATAGTTGAAGGCTAGTATAGGATGACCGTGGTGGGTCGTTGGTGGCACGGGCATTCTAGTCCACACGGCTGTTTTGAAAGAATTGAACTATTGACCAACTTTTATATTCAAATATGCTGAAACCAATGAAAAACAACCTTGGTAGGTAGCACGGTTGTGCTGGGTCCATCGTAGCATGATCATGGCATCTAGCACGGCCGTTCTGGGGCATTTTTGCTTCAATTGACGTTTCTACAGAATTCTGGATAGTAGTTTGTATTATTTAATTTTTATTTATTTATTGGTAACTCCAATTGATCTCAAATTTTAATTAAAGTTTTTTAACTCAATTATACATAACATGATAAATTATAATAATTTTTTGAGAATGCTTGATCTCTAAAATAAATGAATTACAGTAACCTTTTTATGACAGAAAAATCTGCTGAAATAAGAAAAAGTATAGTGAGGGGTCAATGTGCAATTGACCCAAGAAGCTCAATTGCTCTATATGGTCAAACTAACACCCTAGAATCTCTCATAATTCTTAATTCATTCCATAGAAATGAAATCCTAGAGAGTGAGGGAGAGTTAGGGTTTGAGAGGAGAAAGTGGTGGAATTGTTGAATTAGGATTTCTCTATCTGAGATATGTTAAAATCAAGCAAGTTTAGCTTCTTTACATAGCCTTTTATGGTGAATCTTCTCTCACATGTCAAGATTCTATCCCTCCCCTGGTTTGATCTGAAATGGTATGAAAATTTCCCCTTTTCTCCCTCTTTATTCATAATCCCTCATTTTAGGGTTTATGAGTTGTGAAGGAAGTAGAATTGGGTGAATTGCTAGGGATTTGATATGAGATCAAGATTTTTAGGGATGAGCTGTGTTTTTAAGGTGTTTTCACAACTTATGGTGAGTCGGAACTTCCTTTAAACATTATGTTGCACGAAATTTGATTAATTCATCCGTAGCCTTTAATTGCTTAGTATACGACTACAAACCCTGAATTGTCTATTTGATCTAAGTTGTTGCAAAATGATATGAAATGGAATCTTCCTCTGTTTGAATACATTTTAGATGATAAAATCATATTAGAAATGTATACAAGACATCCTAATGAGAATTCCCTTAGTATTTGCAGAGGTTATAAGAGTAAACTGAAATATAGGGAATTTGCCTATGACTGAAATTGTTGTATAATTAAATAGAGGAATTTGTTTATCTAGTTTCCCTTGGTTACGAATGATTGTTTATCCAAATTCATTGTACACATATGTCAGATACTATCTCATATCTCAGTTAAGGTGAATAGTGTTTTTTTGATATCTCAATAAAAAGGGTGAAAGCCTAGATGCGAGGAAAGTTGGATATTTGCAAATAGATATCTTGAAAATCCATTTGAAGGGATTTTCTTGACATGATAGACTTTATTTATTTAATTTTATTCTTGATGCATGATATCTCAGTGAATGGCATGAAAACCAAAATTCAGCTCAGTTCTAAGGTTTCATACATATATTGATCGTATATGATTTGTTAAAAGCAGCCTTTATACAGTGAATGTTTATGTCATATGAAATCCATATGAGAGCCATGTGATAAGTGAATGAGGTAAATGAAACCATAAGGATAGGGTGTTCAATGAATCAAGTAATGTGATATTGTGGGTTTTTAGCTAAATATTATCTTATATGCATGTATGATTTGTTTAAGAGATTCAGATTCTCTAATTCAAAACCTTGTCATGAAATGATAAGTTATTATTCTATTACAAGTGGAGGGATATGACATGCCCTAGATTGGGATGTTATTGATGCCATGTATATATGTGTGAAATGTTTGAATGAGAATACTTGTTTAGTATACATGATATATGTTTGAATACATGAGAAATGCTATACGTGCACAAGTAAGACGAAAACCTAAGAAAAGGGTAAACAATATGTTAAGCCTTCAATTCAGTATTATTAGTGAATTCAGTTCAGTAGTCAGAGTATTTAGTAAGATACAGAGTTAAAAGAAATCAGTCTAAGAGAAAGATATAATCAAGTTATAATAGACTTATGGGCCCTGAACACCGTAGAATCCCTCTGTGAGGTTTGCGCCTTAGCGGTGAAATGACCTAACCCTGGCAGTGTCTAGTATATGGGGGTCAGATCGTACTTGTAACATCCCAGGATTTGAGGCCTCGGATAAAACACTCTTAAAAGGAATGATTGGACTACCCATATCACCAAGGTGCACCTCCTTTTCCAGGAGCCCATCTCTAAAGAACTCCATAGTTAAGCGTGCTTAGCTTGGAGTAGTACTAGGATGGGTGACCAGTCGGGAAGTTGACCCCGGCTTGCGCATGAGTGTGGACAAAGCGTGCAATTAAGGCTAGTGGTGGTCTGTGGGGACAGTCGTCATTCCTAAAACTCTACTAGAGCTATGGGCAGTGGGCCCAGACATTACAAATGGTATCAGAGCCATAACCCCTCCAGTAGGTGGGGCCCACATGGGCATGTGGCATGCCAGTCTTGAGCCGTGCGGTCCAGGCAAGTTGGAAAGGGCTATCCGTAGAGATGAGATGGAGCCACCCTTGCGCTGGTAGCCGTGGACAGGAGCTGGGTGTCCATGGGCCATTGTGAGTCTGCACTGAAATGGGGTCAGATTATGAGGCCATATAGTTGAGACTTGACGAGGATGTCAAGAGTCTAAGTGGGGGAGATTGTAACATCCCAGGATTTGAGGATTCAGATAACATGATCTTAAAAGGAATGATTGGACTACCCATATCACCAAGGTGCACCTCCTTTTCCGGGAGCCCATCTCTAAAGAACTCCATAGTTAAGCGTGCTCAACTTGGAGTAGTACTAGGATGGGTGACCAGTCGGGAAGTTGATCCTGGCTTGCGCGTGAGTGGACAAAAAGCGTGCAGTTAAGGCTAGTGGTGGTCTGTGGGGCCAGTCATCATTCCTGAAACTCTGCTAGAGCCTTGGGCAGTGGGCCCAGGCGTTACAAATGGTATCATTTGTAATGCCTGGGCCCACTGCCCATAGCTCTAGTGTTTAGGAATGACGACTGTCCCCACAGACCACCACTAGCCTTAATTGCACGCTTTGTCCACACTCATGGGCAAGCCGGGGTCAACTGCCCGACTGGTCACCCATCCTAGTACTACTCCAAGCTAAGCACGCTTAACTATGGAGTTCTTTAGAGATGGGCTCCTGGAAAAGGAGGTGCACCTTGGTGATATGGGTAGTCCAATCATTCCTTTTAAGAGTGTTTTATCCGAGGCCTCAAATCCTGGGATGTTACAATCTCCCCCACTTAGACCCTTGACGTCCTCGTCAAGGCTCAACTATAAGGCCTCATAATCTCTTCCCCATTTCAGTGCAGACCCACAATGGCCCATGGACACCCAGCTCCCGATCACGGAATACCAGTGCAAGGGTGGCTACGTCAACCATGGACAGCCTTTCCTACATGCCTGGACCGCACGGCTCAAGACTGGCATGCCATGTCCATGTGGGCCCCACCTACTGGAGGGGTTATGGCTCTGATATCATTTGTAATGCCTGGGCCCACTGCCCAAGGCTCTAGCAGAGTTTCAGGAATGATGACTGGCCCCATAGACCACCACTAGCCTTAACTGCACACTTTTTGTCCACTCACGCGCAAGCCAGGATCAACTTCCCGACTGGTCACCCATCCTAGTACTACTCCAAGTTGAGCACGCTTAACTATGGAGTTCTTTCGAGATGGGCTCCCGAAAAAGGAGGTGCACCTTGGTGATATGGGTAGTCCAATCATTCCTTTTAAGATCATGTTATCCGAATCCTCAAATCCTGGGATGTTACAGTACTAATAGGTGGTATGTGGGATGAATCCCTAGTGGATGTCTCCTTAAATTACAGAATGTAGTGTCCAACATCAACCATAGGTCCTGGTGGCACTAGAGTACAGAAAAGCCAATAGGTGGCTTGACTCTCTGTCTGTGTGCTCATGTTAGAGGAGAAGTCCAGAGGCCAGAGTGCCATTTCACTATTGGAGACCAGTGATGTAGTCAGACTAAGCATTCTCGGGTGTATCAGCTAAGTCTTGTACGGTGTGATCGTAGTGCACTACGCGTCTCATATGTAGAGTACACTGCATATGATCAGGACATAATCTAAAATATGATCATATAGGTTTAAAGAGTTTCTTATAAGTAAAAAGAGTTAAGAAAAATTTGAATACAATTTCATTGTAGTTGTTCTTTAAATGCAATATTTACATTCTCTGTTATTTTAATTGTATTGTTGTAGATATGCTTAGTGTAATAATTACTGTTCATATAATTGATATCAGTTGCTCAAAGGTATAACTATAATTATATCAGTGGTTTAGACTATTTCTTTGATGATCTCATTCACTGAGCGAGTAGGCTCACCCCTCTACTCAAAATTTTTAGGGAAACCACATGGACTTGAAGAAGGTCAAAGCATCAGAGTAGATCTACCACATGAGTTAAGTATGAGATTCATTAACATTTGTCGGTCCCTATCACTCTAGGTCCTTATACAGATGTGAGAGTTATAAATGATGTTTTGTATCTTTGTTTCCTTGATAAGAGATAATGTATCTGATTATCATGTTGTATGTACACGAAAGTGTGAGAAACAAAATGAATATATGAATGTGTATCATTAATGTTGAGATCATATTAGAGTAATAATAGTTTAATTCTCTTATATCTTTTGTTTATATGATTGAATGCGAGAAAACAAAAAGTTGAAATAAAAAGGAAAAAGTTGGGAGTGAACTTTGTATTAAGTGTAATCCTCATAGTCATGCCCGTATCTCATGATTAGTGGAAATCGTGGGATGTGGGTGTGACAACTTGGTATCACAGCTTAGGTTGAGTCATCAGGGACCATTAGGACATAAAGTTAGAGTTATAAGTGTGGAACATAGGAGGTGATGTCTCTATAGCTCTGGAAAGTCTGGTATTTGGATACCCTAGCTCGGTATTTGAATACTTAGATTGACCAGTATCAAGCTACTCTATCTATTCTTCTCTGGATGCCCTAGCCAGGCATGCAGTGGGAGAATAGGCTAGAGAGAAACCCTATAAATATTAGGATTAGGAGACCGAAAGTAATGAAGAAGTAAGATCTTAAAGATAGAATGTGCTACAACTCTTGCTTTATATTTCTTCTTTGATTGGAGATCAATAGAAATGCTCTTATATATATGAATTTATATTATCAGTTTGTAGAATATATATGATTCTTTTATATTCTTGTGTATCATGAAGTGATTCAGTTATTATTTATATTCTTTGTATTAAGTAGACTAGAAGTTATGTTTAAATGAGTTTGCCCAAAGTGGATATTCTTTCCAAATGTTTGAGATTAATAGGAGTTGGTTAATCTTGAGTAGCTCTTGCCTTCAGGACTGCATGTTCGGCCTGGTCTTCTAGCAGGATGCGTTACTAGGATCTAATGACTCCTATTACCATTATCATCATCATGATTACTAGATCTGGGTATTCAAACCCTTAGTTCCTCACAGAACACAGTTACCACTTATTAGGTAACTAATACCTCTAGGTCCTCAGACCAAGGAATGCATGATACTTGTTACACATGCAACTCACATGGCACACAAGCCCCGTTAAGTATCTTGTCACCTCTCACTAGGCAACATATTATCACATGGCTCACAAGGCCATTGCACATCTTGTCACCTATCACTAGGCAACAACTTATTCACATGGCTCACAAGGCCATTACACATTATACTTGTTATACAAGTATTTAACATGCCTCACAAGGCTTATGCAATAAGAGAATTACAACATTCCCATCATTAGGGTTAGGGTTTCCCTTTATAGCCGAATAGGGCTTCATATTATTAATTCAAAACCTAATTCAATGCTCCACACATCTAGGAGAATACATTGATATCATAAGTATTCAATCATACTTATTTATTCTAATCATTTATCATTAAATGAATCATCAACACAAGGTATGAGTTCCTCTCTCATCCTTACCAGGGTATGATTACATCATACTTTATTAACTTGGCTTAACCCTTTCTCAAGGTATGTTAGCTTACACTTATCAAAGTGCATTAAACTCATTACATATTAATGTAACAATTGATATGACACACTTCATGAGTTACTCATCCAAGTATATTGGACTTAAGGTGCATCAAGGTGCATCAACCTTGAAGTGCTGGATGTAATATTTACCATGCATTGGTTTATCACTTCCGTCATCACTTTTAACTTACGTAAGTTCTTCTACTTATCTTGTATTAGGGTATTTCCCATCCTAATACTTTATGCACTAGCCCATCACATTTATCATGTAATGTATTAACCATAAGTCACACACTTGAATTATCCAACCATCATCAATGATAAGGACTCATCTTGGGTTAAGGCATTGTTGTTATAAGGTTGCCCATTATCAACCACTTTAGGTGTTTCACCTATCAAGGTATTAGACACACCATTACTTGGTTTTACACTCATTACTCCGAAGAGTGTCTCGCCCTCACCTTTACAAGGTATATAGGGTTGAATCATGTATGTCAAGTTGAACACATGTATTGGGTTAGGTGTATATTGAACTAGGCATTATCATATCCCTCATACCCTTACTCGTTAAGGTATTAACCTTATCATTCATAATGTGGATCAACTTCACCCTTCACGGGTGTAACATCCTCACCTCACTTGAAGGTATTGGCCACACCCTACTTTAGTGTATTAGCCATCACATGTACTAGGGTACTAACCACCTTGCCACTCTTGTCGTTTAGTGTATTGGGTTACCCACCATCATTGTAGATATATGTGCTCAATAACATATTGTCTAAAAGGTGTATACTTAACCCAATATCACCTAGAGGTGTATGTGTGCTTACCATATCGACCATGAGGGGTATGTGTGCCTACCATATCGAGTTTGAGGTGTATTTGTGCTTACCATATCACCCTTGAGGTGTATGTATGCTTCCATATCAGGATTGAGGTGTATTTGTGCTTCCATATCACTTTTGAGGTATGTGTATGCTTCACACCATATTGGGCAAAGAGGTGTGTGCTTGCTTACCATATCACTTTATAGGTGTGTGTGTGCTTCACACCATATCACTTTAGAGGTGTGTGTGTGCTTCACACCATATCAGGCAAAGAGGTGTGTGTGTGTATGCTTGTGGCTGATATCACTTTTGAGGTGTTTGCTTGAACTCATATCGTGCAAGAGGTGTATAATACACCACCATATCATGCAATCAGGTATGCAATCATATCCATATCATTTTAGTGAAGTAGGTGCATCATCATATCGGGTTACAGGTGTTTGCTTGTACGCTTGCACCCGATATCACTTTTATAAGATGATACCATCATCTTCAAGCTCTAGACCTATGTTCTAACTGTTATAGTTCTTGGCAACAGGTCAAACCAAATACTAGAAATCATAATTTCATCAACTATTTCAGGAAATTTTCGAATTAAAAGTAATTCATTAAGTATAGCAATTTAGGTGATGAATAATAACATGGTTGAGTTCAAGTTATATAACCCACCTTAAGAACAACTTCAAAGCTCCATGATCCAAAGCTCCACGTTCCTAAGGTTGAATATGACTTATAAAAAGTCAAAGGCTCGTTCACAACTCCTTCATATACAAGGAATCACCATGAATAAGCAATTGGTGAAGAAGAAAAGAAAGGAAGATCAAAACCCTAAATTCATGCTTCAACTCAAGGTTGAAGATGATCATGGACTCACCTTTGGGTTAAGACTTGAGATTCTTCTTTCTATATCACCTTTGCACGATACCTCACAAACCTTGCACGATATGCCACCACTTGCCGCTGATATCTCCCTCACTTGGGGCCAAAAACACTTCACTATGGTCAATATCACTCTTCTTGGCCGATATCACCCTACTTGGGCGATATGATCTTTCCATGGGCCCCAAGGCCCATGCATGATACCACATCACTCCTGCACGATACAAGAAATATATGCACGATGCCTTAGGGTAGAATGGTGGTAAGGGTCGAAAAATTCCACTAAGGGGTGAAACTAGGGGTATATATACTTGTTGCTCATGAAGAAATGTAAAAATGAGGTGTCATCAATTTTAGGTAGTAGGTTCCACGTGTCCATGGGTGACACGTGTACATGCATGCATCAACATTTATCTTGACATGTAAAATAGTTGAGGGTGATCTAAGGATAAAGATTCATCCATTACTTATCTCTTTGAATAAAATATATCAACGAAATCACCACTTTATTCACAACCCGATACAACTTTACTAAGGAAGTTGTAACCCGACACAACTCATCTCCTTGAGGTTCTTTGCACGACATGGCCTTTGCCAAGAGTTCAAAAAACGAGGTTTTTCCTATGGCTCCTTGGCCGATAGTCACTGATATATAAGCTTTTCAACTTGATACAACTCAAGTTAGGGTTTCATATTCAATCCCTTTCTTGGTCATTTCATCACCAAGATTACCATCACTCATAATTGATTCAAACATGATATCTCCTTCTTTATCTCTCATCTACATGATACTAGGAGGGAGTATGGACACTCTAGAGGTGGTAATTTTCATATCAACCCCACATTTTGGGTAAATTACAATTTGTATCAAAATTGGTGCACAAGGTACCAACATTATTCAAACAAGTTCAAACTTGGAATTTAGGCTTTCCACAAGCCACCACTTAGCATCATTCTCTCTCTTATGATGCTAAAACATGTAAGGAACGTTCAACATGTGAAATATTGCAATATAACCCCTCAACTTGGGTAAATTGTACTTTGGTCCCAAACAAAGGAACATTGCTCAAATAGCATTCAATAAGGTCCAAACTTGGAACATAAGTGTGTCACATGGTAAAAAAACACCTTAGAGGATATATTAATGTTCTAAGAAAATTTATTAGCCAAAAAAAATAGGTTTACCTCATAACCCAAGTCAGGGTCGTTGCAAGTTATAAACCCCTAACAAGGATTTCGTCCCCGAAATCCCAGGTAAAAGGAGACATATATTATTCATTCATCATACCATCAAGTCTGCACATAACATCTTAATGTCATGGAGATGCCATAGAACTTTGATCAACACAAAGTTCTTCCACACACGGTTATCATAGAAGACAAGACACATATTCCACTGTCTTTTCATTATTGACCGTAGAGTCAAGTCTATGTCAAGTAACACTTTTCTTATTCAGGGAAACATTATACATACTATATTTAACTCAGGTGTCAAACCTCACTAATTTGTCACATTTCACAACTTATAATTTTATGTGATAAGATTTCTTGATTCTGGGGAGTCTTCCATACTCCTCATTCAGTTTAGCATTTCACTTCCAAGAAAAGACCAAAGTTACATTTTGTCACCCACTTGGGACTACAAGTCTTATCATACATCTGTTGTGCCATCTGATCTGCTGACACAACACCAAACTTTCTTACTACTTGTACCAACTATCTCATTCATAAGGGGAGGTTACTTATCAATTAAGAACTTATCTTAGAGGTATCTTTTGATGTTATGTATAAGTTGCCTTAACAGATCTAGATAGGGGTATTCTAAGGAATTATTTTTAGCTTGGTAAGTTTTTCCACAATGATTCTTCAATTGTTCCTTCAATTAGTACATCCTTATCGAAGTTATGTTTATGCAGAGCATAAACCCCAAACATACGATGTTCATACTATTTTATGTAACTAGACTGATTTCACAGTTGGCCATTTTAGGTAACCAACAATAATTATTTGATTAGGAGTTATGTTTTTACTTTTCCATATCACCTGATATTACTTAGATACCAGAATTCCTTACATTGGTATCCGTCACATGTGTCAAAAATGCATCACATCCTCATCTTTCTTTCATCTTGTGACATTACTTGTTACACATATCTTTATCTTGGAACCAAAGTCCAAGACAAACTGATACTTTTCTAAGTATCCATCAATTGAACATTTCTTATCCATGCACATCAAGTGTCACCAGACTCACTTGACTGCCATGTCCCTACAAGAAATGAACACAAAGGAACATATTTCTTTTATCACCTCATCATCACCCACGGTTGTTTATGAAAGAGAAGAGATTATCATCTCCTCTAATTATTGCATGAACTTTCAACTGTTCATGAGTCATTTACACTCATTTCATCTTAGGTTCCTTGCCATCAACATAGGAATTGTAAGGATGATTACATTTTATCACTCCTTTCTTTGTTATTGTCTAACATGTTCATGAACGTTTTGGGATTTTATCACATTTCCCATTTCTACATTATGGAAAGGATCTTTACTATTCACACAGGCTTTATCAAACAGGGATCATCTCCCTTGTTCTCATTCTTTTTTCATGAGGATTATATTCTTTTACTTCCTCATGCACACAGATTGATCTGAGATCATTTTAGATTCCATTTATTGCACTTAGGATGTGTTAACAATATCCATACCTTATTTACAGTTTTATTATACTCACTAGATTGTCTTAGAATGACTACTTGATCAGAGTAATCAGAAAGATAACAATCTAAGAGTTCCATACTCACCTTATCTTCAATAGTTGAATACCTAGCTAGGGTATACAAGTACTGAGATTAGGTAGTATGCACTATGTGTACTATCATATTCCTTACTTTTCATATCATCACAAACACATGATTTAGCATCCCTGGATTTTCCCCAGGCATCACTTCTATATCTCATCCTCTTTCACATAGATAAGAGCAATTATAGAGCATTTAAAAGAATACTAAATAGAATATAAATTTTAGTTCTCAAATATTTTCCCTATGTCCCCATAGGACAATCAATAGGGAAATCCATAACATCAATCCTTTTTATGATTATCAGATAGCATCAAGATAAGTCATATCAAAATGAAAAGCTCTATATGACTGTTACCCCTCACGATTATCTACCGCTTTAGGTTGACTCAACACATAGAGTCTAGTTGTTTCATGTTGTTTCTTTTTCCTTTTTACGTTATTGGGCTATAACTATCATAAGCCCTGCCGAGTCTACCCCGGTTGTTGGGTCATTTCCTCCCTTCTTTTCAAAGAAAAGAGTTTAGTATGCTTAACATGTCCATATCTATAACACGTCTTGTCCTCTTATCATGGTCTTATCGGTCTTATTACCGATGTAGAGACTAAGCCATGGGTTCTTACAGGTGAAAAGTTAGGACTTTTGCCTTTACTTAGTGGCTACTGCCCTGGTACACTAGGCATTTATTGCACTGGTGGCACCAAAAACTTTGTCTTTTTAGAACAACTAGGCACATGTCTCTAGAATTATAGAGACCTTTCCTTAATTCTCAGCTTATTGCCCCTTCTTGGGCATTACCATCACAGATATACTTTCTCTCTATACTTATGGCAGAGTATATTTTCTTGCCATATGCTAATCCTTCCCACATTTTCCACTGTTCCAACATGACTATGTCATTCAGGAACCCTTTCAGAACCCAAAATTTCTATATTTAGGACTGATAACCTAGGTTGTAATGCTAGTATCCAGTCTACTATATGTATCACTATTATCCTAACCTGCCCAACAAGAACATAAACATAGGATTCTCTATCCTGATCGGGTCATGATGGGAATTCTCAGGCACTCATTATTTTCTTGCATGATCCCTTGCACCCTTTCTTGGTGCAACAACATTGCTCTCAACAATGTATTCCTCGTGTTCCCCAGTCATTTTTAAACTTCACCCTTTCTTCTGTACAAGCAAAAGTCACTATAGGGTATACTGGAGGGCACTAAAACAAACTCAACACCTTAGTCATATGTCTTTGTTGACTCAGCGAACCTTAAGCTCTGATACCAAAACTTTGTCACAACCTTCATCAAACCGACAAACAAATCGTTACAATTAAGCAAAATCACCATAAATAACAGATTAACAAAAATCACTAAAAATTAAAACCATTTCACAAAGAGATCCATTTATAGGAAAACTCTTTAAAGAAGAACCAAAACCTTATATTTATCATTGTTCACATTGTACATATATAGTACCATCTCTTTTCGAGGATAAAATATAATAGTTGCTTTGTAAAAACATATACTAAAGCAACATAAAACCTCGAGGCTTACAAACCAAAATTTTAGATCGATCATAAAATCATAACCAGCCAACTCCAAGGACCTAAGAGTACAGACACGACACATATGACTTCTATCTACAAGACACGACAGACAGTACACTCAATCTGAGTTGTCACTATTGTCCCTACTGTTGTTGATGTACCTCTGCAGTACGGTCTCCACCGCCTGATGCATGTCCACCTAAAAAAAATGTGGATCCCACAGGGTGATACATTTGTCCAAGCGATAGATATAGCTCTCTGCTGACCATATTATTATCATAGATTAAGCATTTATAAACTGAGCAGAGGTTCTTTTTATATTAACAGGCAGGATAATTAACTGTATGAATAGAATGAAATAATCTCCTTTATTAAGTAGAACATTGCATCTACCCATGATAGAGTTATCATTCATCTATCTTCTTTGCAAGGAATATAAAGAAACATAGATAGCATCTATCAACTAAGATGTATAATTGAAGAGAGCATCAATCAATGTTTTCCATATTCGATCATTAAGCAGATATGCTACACGGTTGATTACATTTTTCAATCACACTTATGCCCTGAGGAAATGAGGCATACCTCTCATACTCCAACCGACCATTGTGAAGTCGAAATCAGTACCATACAAGGTCAATGGAAGAGCTGGCTGCCATGACCTCCCTCATCTCGATCAGTATGAGACCACATGTAGGACATCTCGTATCACAGCTAAATAGATTTCCAGGGTATACTGGCAACTTCTCTATAGAGGCAGGGTCAACTGTACTCTCTTCGCAATCAAGAGATTTCATGTTTATCTCACATCGATCCGACATTAAACATTATTGGGAGATTCTAGATACATCCATCCCGGCATATATAATTAAGGATTGAAAGATTTAATGTTTATCTCACATCAATTCCTCCATTAGGGTGCAAGGATATACACTCCCATCACCCCCACATATTTAAGAATATGCCCTCCAGGTTATGCCGCGGAGCAACCCGTTTCACCATTCAACAAATCCTAACGTTGAATGGATCTATGGTCAGGGCTCTACATGATAAGATTCCACTTGATTAATTAAGTACATTACCGTATTCTTTTAGCATCAGTCAAGTTTTCAAACATGAATTATTATGACAAATGCTACAACGAAAGGCATAATACATCTATCAAGTACTTTTGCAAATTTTTAGAACACATATAACATTTAGGATTTCAATCCCTCATCTCATTATTGGGAATTATCGTCCCTTAACATTATCATCATCATGATTACTAGATATGGGTATTCAAGCCCTTAGTTTATCACAGAACACAGTTACCACTTATCAGGTAACTAATACCTCTAGGTCCTCAAACCAAGGTATACATGATACTTGTTACACAAGCATCTCACGTGGCTCACAAGGCCCGTTAAGTGTCTTGTCACCTCTCACTAGGCAACATATTATCACATGGCTCACAAGGCCATTGCACATCTTGTCACCTCTCACTTGGCAACAACTTATTCACATGGCTCACAAGGCCATTACACATTATACTTGTTATACAAGTATTTAGCATGCCTTACAAGGCTTATCCAATAAGAGACTTACAACCTTCCCATCATTAGGGTTAGGGTTTCCCTTTATAGCCGAATAGTGTTTCATATTATTAATCCAAACCCTAATTAAATGATCCACACATCTAGGAGCATTACATTGATATCATAAGTATTCAATCATACTTATTTATTCTCATCATTTATCATTAAATGAATCATCAACACAAGGTATGAGTTCCTCTCTCATCCTTACCAGGGTATGATTACATCATACTCTATTAACTTGGCAGAACCCTTTCTCAAGGTATGTTAGCCTACACTAATCAAAGTGCATTAAACTCATTACATCTAAATGTATCAATTGATATGACACACTTCATGTGTTACTCATCCAAGTATATTGGACTTAAGGCGCATCAAGGTGCATCAACCTTGAAGTGTTGGGTGTGATATTTACCATGCATTGGTGTATCACTTCCCTCATCACTTTTAACTTACTTAAGTTCATCAACTTATCTTGTATTATGGTATTTCCCATCCTAATACTTTATGCACTAGCCCATCACATTTATCATGTAATGTATTATCCATATGTCACACACTTAAATTATCCAACCATCATCAATGATATGGACTCATCTCAGGTTAAGTCATTATTGTTATAAGGTTGTCCATTATCAACCACTTTAGGTGTTTCACCTATCAAGGTATTAGACACACCATTACTTGGTGTTACACTCATCACTCCTAAGAGTGTCTTGCCCTCACCTTTACAAGGTGTATAGGGTTGAATCATGTATGTTAAGTTGAACACATGTATTGGGTTAGGTGTATATTAATATAGGCATCATCATATCCCTCATACCCTTACCCATTAAGGTATCAACCTTATCATTCATAATGTGTATCAACTTCATTCTTCATGGGTGTAACATCCTCACCTCACTTGAAGGTATTGGCCATACCCTACTTTAGTGTATTAGCCATCACATGTACTAGGGTACTAACCACCTTGCCACTCTTTTCATTTAGTGTATTGGGTTACCATATCATTGTAGAGATATGTGCTCATTACCATATTGTCCAAAAGGTGTATACTTAACCCAATATCACCTAGAGGTGTATGTGTGCTTACCATATCGACCTTGAGGTGTATGTGTGCCTACCATATATAGTTTGAGGTGTATGTGTGCTTACGATATAACCCTTGATGTGTATGTATGCTTCCATATCGGGTTTGAGGTGTATGTATGCTTCCATATCACTCTTGAGGTGTGTGTATGGTTCACACCATATTGGGAAAAGAGGTGTGTGCTTGCTTACCATATCACTTTAGAGGTGTGTGTGTGCTTCACACCATATCACTTTAGAGGTGTGTGTGTGCTTCACACCATATCGGGCAAAAAGGTGTGTGTGTGTGTGTGCTTGTGCCCGATATCACTTTTGAGGTGTTTTCTTGACCCTCATATCGTGCAAGAGGTGTATACTACACCACCATATCGTGCGAGAAGGTATACAATCATATCCATATCGTTTTAGTGAAGTAGGTGCATCATCATATTGGGTTAGAGGTGCTTGCTTGTATGCTTGCACCCGATATCAATTTTATAAGATGATACCATCATCATCAAGCTCTATACCTTTGTTCTAACTATTATAGTTAGTGGAAACAGGTCTAATAAACTACTACAACTCATAATTTCATCAACTATTTTAGGAAATTTTGGAATTAAAAGTAATTCATTAAGTATAGCAATTTAGGTGATGAATAATAACATGGTTGAGTTCAAGTCATATAACCTGACTTAAGAACAACTTCAAAGCTCCAAGCTCCAAAGCTCCACGTTCCTAAGATTGAAGATGAATTATTAATAGTCCAAGGCTCGTTCACAACTCATTCATATAGAAGGAATCACCATGGATAAGCAATTGGTGAAGAAGAAAAAAAAGGAAGATCAAACCCTAAAATCATGCTTCAACTCAAGGTTGAAGATGATCATGGCCTCACCTTAGGGTTAAGACTTGATATCATTCTTGATCTGTCATCTTTGAACGATACCTCACAACCCTTGCACAATATGCCACCACTTGTGGCCGATATCTCCCTCACTTCGGGCCAAAAACACTTAACTTTGGTCGATATCATCCTTCTTGGCTGATATCACCCTACTTGGGTGATATGATCTTGCCATGGGGGATACCCCAAGGCCCATGCATGATACCACATCACTCCTGCACGATACAAGAGATCTATGCACGATACCTTAGGGTAGGAGGGTGGTAAGGTTCAAAAAATTCCACTAAGGGGTGAAACTAGGGGTATATATACTTGTTGCTCATGAAGAAAGGTAAAAATGAGGTGTCATCAATTTGAGCTAGTAGGTGCCACGTGTCCATGTGTGGGTGAAACATGTACATGCATGCATCAACATTTATCTTGACATGCAAAACAGTTAAATATTCATCCATTACTTATCTCTTTGAATAAAATATATCAACAAAATCATCACTTTATTCACAACCCGATACAACTTTACTAAGGAAGTTGTAACCCGACACAAATCACCTCCTTGAGGTTCTTTGCACGACATGAACTTGTCCAAGAGTTCCAAAAATGATATGAGTCTTGTCCTATGGCTCCTTGGCCTATAGTCACTGATATATAAGCTTTTCAACTTGATACAACTCAAGTTAGGGTTTCATATTCAACCCCTTTCTTGGTCATTTCATCAACAAGAATACCATCACTCATAATTGATTCAAACATGGTATCTACTTCTTTGTATCTCCTCTACATGATACTAGGAGGGATTAGGGACACTCTGGAGGTGGTAATTTGCATATCAACCCCACATTTTGGGTAAATTACAATTTGTATCACAATTGGTACACAAGGTACCGACATTATTCAAACAAGTTCAAACTTGGAATTTGGGCTTTTCACAAGCCAACAATTAGCATAATTCTCTCTCTTATGATGCTAAAACATATAACGCACGTTCTACATGTGAGATATTTCAATATAACTCCTCAACTTGGGTAAATTGCACTTTGGTCCAAAACAAAGGAACATTGCTCAAACAACATTCAATCAGGTCCAAACTTGGAACATAAGTGTGTCACATGATAACAAAACACCTGAGGGGATTATATTAAAGTTCTAAGAAACTTTATTATCCAAAACAAATAGGGTTACCTCATAACCCAGGTCATTGTCGTTACAATAAATGTTGGAAATGATGAGCTTGATTAAGAAATGAGGGTTATTATTTAATTGAGTGCATGGAATGTATACCTTTATTGTGAAGTTAATACATTCATCCTTACTACCTTTGGATTCCAAGTCTCTATAGAACAACAAACTAATTTCTAAAAGAAGAAGAAAAGTTTAGCTTAACCAATATATAAGTCATACAAAGGTAGACTATATTAAGGAGGGAAAAAAACTTGATTGAAAGAGATACTAAGTTTGACCCATGCATGAGAAATTTGATTTAAAATGAAAGATATGTAATGTATTAAACATGATTTGAAACTAGCAGAGAGAGATTTTGATTTAGAATTTAAACTTCACATTAGTATAAGGATGAAAAGAAATATATGCAACATGTTATACATGATCATACACATAAAAGAAGCAACATGATCATAAGAGAAAACTAGAAGTTAAAGATGACTGGTGGAAGAGTAGTATATGGTAAGAGGATTATGGAAAGTAAGGAAGGGTTTGAAACATGATGGAGTAATATATATTATAAAAGAAAGAGGTTAGGAGATCTAATGAAGTGCTAGTTAGTCAAGTATCCTTGTTGATAACTAATTAAACCTACATACAACAAATGTATTGAGGGAATGTTTGAAGATAAGAATTCTAAGTCTCAAAATCATCTTTTCTTTCATATCTTCCTTAACTAGAGAAATGTGAGAATGAAGTGATAAGAATATGAATCATATGACGCATAACCACCATGGAAGAGACATCTAGTGAATGTAATAATGACACACAATATGATGATGAAACCCTAGCCGGGTAAATTGAGAATATAATCTATATGAATGGCCAAGTAAGAGAAAGGAAATTCAATTGATAAGATAAGGAAGACTTTAGTAAAACTTGTGAGATCCAAAGTTTGACTTTCAAATTAAGGGAGCAAAGTCACAACACAATTATGTCATGCTACTGATAAAGACCAAACCCTAGAATGTTTAGAGTTTTTGTAGTTCAAGGGTTGTCACTAGTGATTTGACCTTGAATACTAGTATTTCTATAAAACAAGATAATGAAATTTGCACTATGAGAAGCAAACTAGCACTGATAGTAATCCAGGGTTTAAAGGTAGTTAATCTGAACGGTAGATAAACAATATGGAAATGATTCATAGAAAAGGATAAGAAATAGATTTGAAATATAACAGGTGTGATTTGAACAAAAGGAGAAATACAATATGAGTGAAGTGCAATATGAAATAAATTCTTGTAGTGATAGAGAGAATGATGAATAATCAATTTGTACCTTGTATGTTTCAATTTTAGGGATGTTTAATCTACATGATTAAAATGAAAAGGATAGTAGCATAAATTAAGTAATAATGAATAAGAAGAGAGATAAGAGAAAACAATGGCTTTTAGTAATATATGAATTTGTTTTTAGAAGTATAATTTGTCGAAGGTATCCTAAGCGATGTAAATTTGTTTTACATATGATTTCAATTGTACATGTGCAAGAAATATGTTAATTAAAGGTGTCTGATAGTTGTAGTCATTCATACCAATAATCTATCTTAGTATTTTACAATTGTGGTATGGTGATATGGGTTGAATGATGATGGAACGAATGGAAGGTTACCCTCCATAAGGTAGTCTTACATATTCACTCATATGAATAGAAGGGATGATAACCATATTGTATTGATATGTAACCCTAATTAGGTATAGCTCGCTATACCTAGCTTTAATATAACTAAGTGATGGTGGTTGCGTATGAATAGTCTTTGAATGACTAATACAATCATGGAGTACTCTATTACTGTTGTTGAAACCCTAGTATTCTATAACCCGATTGTTACACCTTGAATTATGTGTGGGTTCACATTTGAGAATAGTATGGAATGTGATGTTAATGCTTCACCTTATGCATCCATGATCCAATGGGGATGTCGTGAGTAGTATTGTCCAATTGTTGTTGAATCTGGTCTTTCAACTCAAAACTGTTTTGCTATTTGAGTAGCACAATAGTAAAATTCAAAATAACCTAGTGAACTCTCTTTTGTGGCTTAGAGGTAATACAGAACAATAGTACATATTGAGCCGTATGAATTGAGACAGTTGGATCAGATTATCAATGTTGAGATAACACCTCAAGAGTATAAAATTTTTGAAATGGTTGTTTCTCTCTCTATCCTATGATTGACTGTGGCAAAGAGAATTTGTTTTATTATTATTGAAAACTATTTCAAACATGTTTTGATTTAGTAAAGAATTAAAGGACTTAATGTTGAAAACTGCATTCAAGTATGAAATACAAGAATATAATGACGTGTAAGATTTCAGAAGCTTAAAATAAACCTTGAATGTACTTTTCTTGCATGTTTATGTTTTGGGGACAAAACATTTTAAGGGGGGGAAGAATTGTTATGACCCTATCTGAGCTTAATCAGTAAGTTAGGGTTTATGTGAATGATTACATGCTTTACTAGATTGATAATTACTTAAACATGACTAATGATGATATCTCAATTATGATATGTTAAACCTAATGAGAACCCCAAGTATGCTATCTATTTGTATAATTAGGGTTTGAGATATATATATCCTATTCGGCTAAAATTAGGGTTTTCACCAAATGGGCTCGTGTTGGGGAGGAATGAGAGAGGTCTGCAAACGAGAATGAAAATGGTAGTTGAAGGCTAGTATAGCACGGACGTGGTGGGTCGTTGGTGGCACGGGCATTCTAGGGCACACCACTATTTTGAATGAATTGAACTATTGACCAACTTTTATATTAAAATATGGTAAAACCAATGCACCACAACCGTGGTAGGTAGAACGACCATTTTAAGTCCATCTTCGGATGGCCGTGGAAGTTAGCACGGCCATTCTAGGGCATTTACACCTCAACTGACGTTTTTGCAGAATTCTAGATAGCAGTGCACTATATGATTTTTAGTTATTTATTAATAAATCCAAATGATCTCAAATTTCAATTGAAGCTTTCCAACTCAATTATACATAACATGATAATTCTCATAATTTTTTGAGAATGTTTGATCTTTTAAATAAACGAATTACAATAAATTTTGTATGACAGAAAAATCTGCTAAAATAAGAAAAATTATAATGAGGGGTCAATGTGCAATTGAAGAGCAGCTCAATTGCTCTATATGGTCAACCTAGCACCCTATAAGCTCTCATAATTTGTAATTCATTCCAAAGAAATGAAATCCTAGAGAGAGAGGGAGAGTTAGGGTTTGAGAGGTGAAAGTGGTGGAATTGTTGAATTAGGGTTTCTCTATCCGAGATATGATGAAATCAAGTAAGTTTAGCTTCTTTGCATAGCCTTTTATGGTGAATCTTCTCTCACATGTCAAGATTTCATCCCTCCCCTGATTTGATCTGAAATGGTATCAAAATTTCCCCTTTTCTCACTCTTTCTTCATAATCCCTCATTTTTAGGGTTTCCGAGTTGAAAGGAAGAAGAATTGGTTGAATTGCTAGGGATTTGATATGAGATCGAGATTTTCAGGGATGAGATGCAATTTTAAGGTGTCTTCACACCTTAGGGTGAGTGGGAAATTCCTTTAAACAATATATTGCATGAAATTTGATTAATTCATCTGTAGCCTTTAATTGCTTAGTATGCGACTATAAACCCAAAATTGTCTATTTGATTTAAGTTGTTGCAAAATGATATGAAGTGAAATCATCCTCTATTTGAATGAATTTCAGATGATAAAATAATATTATAAATGTATACAATACATCCTAATGAGAATTCCTTTAGTATTCACAGAAGTTATAATAGTAAACTAAAATATATTGGAATTCGTCTATGACTGAAATTACTGTATAATTAAATAGAAGAATTTTTTTATAGGGTTTACCTTGGTTATGAATGATTGTGTATCCAAATTCATAGTACACATAAGTCAGATACTATCTCGGATTTCACCTAAGGTGAATAGTGTTTGTTTGTTATCTCAATAAAAAGGGTCAAACCCTAGATGTGAGGAAATTTGGATATTTGCAAATAGGTATCTTGAAAATCCATTTGAAGGGAATTTCTTGACATGACAGACTTTATTTATTCAGTTTTGTTCTTGATGCATGATATCTCAATGAATGGCATGCAAACCTGAATTCAGCTTAGTTCTAAGGTTTCATACATATATTGATTGTATATGATTTGTTGAAAGCAGCCTTTATTCAGTGAATGTTTATGTTGCATGAAATCCATATGAGAGCCATGTGATAAGTGAATGAGGTAAATGAAACCCTAAGGATAGGGTGTTCAATAAATCAAGTAATGTGATATTGTGGGTTTTTAGATGAATGTTATCTTATATGCATGTATGATTTGCTTATGAGATACAGATTCTCTAATTCAAAAACTTGTCATGAAATGATAAGTTATTATGCTATTGCAAGTGGAGGGATATGACATGCCCTAGATTAGGAAGTTATTGATGCCATGTATATATGTGTGAAATGTTTGAATGAGAATACTTGTTTAGTAGACATGATATATGTTTAAATACATGAGAAATGCTATATGTGCATGAGTAAGAAGAAACCCTATGAAAAGGGTAAATAATATGTTAAGCCTTCAGTTCAGTATTATTAGTGAATTCAGTTCAATTGTTAGAGTAGTCAGTAAGATACAGAGTTAAAAGAAATCAGTCTAAGAGAAAGATATAATCAAGTTATAA
This sequence comes from Alisma plantago-aquatica, assembly GCA_963693085.1. Lineage (NCBI taxonomy): Eukaryota > Viridiplantae > Streptophyta > Magnoliopsida > Alismatales > Alismataceae > Alisma > Alisma plantago-aquatica. The sequence goes on from OY856412.1 coordinate 383,387,729, forward strand.
TAGACTTAGGGGCATTGAACACCGTAGAACCCCTCTGTGAGGTCTACACCTTGGGGGTGAAATGACCTAACCCTGGCAGTGTCCAGTATACAGGGGTCGGATCATACTAACAGGTGGTATGGGGATGAAACCCTAGTGGAAGTCTCCTTAAATTACAGAATCTAGTGTCCAACATCAACCAGAGGGTCTGGTGGCACTAGAGTACAGAAAAGCTAATAGGTGGCTTGACTCTCTACCTATGTGCTCAGGTTAGAGGAGGAGTCCAGAGGCTAGAGTGCCATTACACTGTTGCAAACCAGTGACGTAGTCAGACTTAGTATTCCTGGGTGTGTTAGCTAAGTCTTGTACAGTGTGATCGTAGTGTACTACAAGTCTCATATGTAGAGTACACTGCATATGATCAAGGCATAAGCTAAAATATGACCATATAGGTTTAAAGAGTTTCTCATAAGTAAAAAGAGTTAAGAATGATTTGAATACAGTTTCATAGTAGTTCTTCTTTTAATGCAATATTTACATTCTCTGTTATTTTAAGTGTATTGTTTTAGATCTTCTGAGTGTAGTAATTACTATTGTTACAATTGATATTAGTTGCTCAAAGGTATAACTGTAATTATGTTGGTGCTTTAGTCTGTTTCTTTGAAGTTCTGATTCACTGAGCGAGTAGGCTCACCCCTCTACTCAAAATATTTAGGGAAACCACATGGACTTGAAGAAGGTGAAAGCATCAGAGTAGATCTACCACATTAGTTAAGTCTGAGATTAGTTAAGTTCAGTTGGTCCCTGCCACTCTTGGTCCTTGTATAGATGTGAGAGTTATAAATGATGCTTTGAATCTTTTTTTCCTTGATAAGAGAGAATATATCTGATTATCATGTCATATGTACATGGAAGTGTGAGAAACAAAATTAATTTATTAATGTGTATCATTAATATTGAGATCATATTAGAGTAATAACAGTTTAATTTCCTTGTAAATTTTATTTATGCGATTGAATGCGAGAAAACAAACAGTTGAAATAAAAAGGAAAAAGTCGGGAGTGAACTTTTTATTAAGTGTAATACTCATAGTCATGCCCTAATCTCATAATTAGTGGAAATCATGGGATGTGGGTGTGACAGCTTGGTATCAGAGCTTAGGCTGAGTCGTCAGGGACTATTAGGATAGAAAGTTAGAGTTGTTAGTGTGGAACATAGGAGGTGATGTGTCTATAGCTCTGGGAAGACTGGGTATTTGGATACCCTGGCCCGATATCTGAATACTTAGATTGACCAGTATCAAGCTACTCTGTCTATTCTTCTCTAGATGCCACGGCCAGGCATGCAGTGGGAGAATAGGCTAGAGAGAAACCCTAGAAATATTAGGGTTACGAGACCAAAAGTAATGAAGAAGTAAGATCTTAAAGATAGAATGTGCTACAACTCTTGCTTTATATTGCTTCTTTGATTGGAGATCAATAGAAATGCTCTTATATATATGAATTCATAGTATCAGTTTGTAGAATATATATGATTCTTTTATATTCTTGAGTATCATGAAGTGATTCAGTTATTGTTTATATTCTTTGTATTAAGTAGACTAGAAGTTATGTTCAAATGAGTTTGCCCTAGGTGGATATTCTTTCTACATGTTTGAGATTAATAGGAGTTGGTTAATCTTGAGTAGCTCTTGGCTTGAGGACTGTAAGTTTGTCCTGGTCCGCTGGCAAGATGTGTTACTAGGATCTAATGACTCCTATTAACAGTACAATAAGAGTAGACTCTGGATAAATTAGACCAACATCATAGTGAGAATGTATATACACTAAGATGTTGAAACATATGGGAAAGATTAGAATAGCTAAGAATCAGTTGGAACTGATGTCTGAGATCCACATTTGGGGTCTCATATGAGAAACCCTCAATTGGGAATAAAGGAACACGCCATAAGGTTCAGATTAAGTTTAATGATTAGTATTATATGAACTTTAAATATGATATATGGAAAAGATATGAGAAAAGTATGTAAGGGTCATGATAGTAAGAATCAATCATGCGAAATTGATCATATAATCTAGTACAAATGTTTTTATGTACTCCAAACCAAAGGGAAAATAGAAGAAAGAGTTAAGTAGACAATAAGTAAATATAAGTGAAGAGTCTTCAGAATAGTTAAAGTAAAGAGAATTAGATGAACATGTAAATCATAAGACTAGGATAAGAAACTAAGTTAAAACAAAGATAAATGTTGTAAATGATGAGCTTGATTAAGAAATGAGGGTTATGATATAATTGAGAGCATGGAATGTATATTTTTATTGTGAAGTTAATACATTCATCCTTACTACCTTTGGATTCCAAGTTTCTATAGAACAACAAACTGGTTTCTAAAATAAGAACAAAAGTGTAGCTTAACCAATATATAAGTCATACAAAGGTAGACTATATTCAGGAGGGAAAAAACTTGATTTAAAGAGATACTAAGTTTGACCCATGCATGAGCCATTTGATTTAAAATGAAGGATATGTAATGTATTAAAGATGAGTTGAAACTAGTAGAGAGAGATTTTGATTTAGAATTTCAACTTCACATTAGTAGAAGGATGAAAAGAAATATATGCAACATGGTATACATGATCATACACATAAAAGAAGCAATTTGATCATAAGAGAAAATTAGAAGTTAAAGATGACAGATGGAAGAGTAGTATATGGTAAGAGGATTATGGAAAGTGAGGAAGGGTTTGAAACATGATGGAGTAATAAATATTATAAAAGAAAGAGGTTAGGAGATCCAATCAAGTGCTAGTTAGTCAAGTATCCTTGTTGATAACTAATTAAAACTACATATGACAAAATAAATTTAGGGAATGTTTGAAGATAAGAATTCTAAGTCTCAAAATCATCTTCTCTTTCATATCTTTCTAAATTAGAGCAATGTGAGAATGAAGTGATAAGAAAATGATTCATATGACGCATAACCACCATGGAAGAGACATCCAGTAAATGTAATAATGACACACATTATGATGATGAAACCCTAGGAGGGTAAATTTAGAATGTAATCTATCTGAATGGCCAAGTAAGAGAAAGGAAATGCAATTGATAAGACAAGGAAGACTTTAGTAAAACTTGTGAGATTCAAAGTTTGACTTTCAAATTAAGGGATCAAAGTCACACCACAATAATGTCATGCTACTGATAAAGACCAAACCCTAGAATGTTTAGAGTTGTAGTAGTTCAAGGGTTGTCACTAGTGATTTGACCTTGAATACTAGCATCTCTATAAAACAAGATCATGAAATTTGCACTATGAGAAGTAAACTAGCACTGATAGAAATCCAGGGTTTAAAGGTAGTTAATCTGAAAGGTAGATAAACAATATGGAAATGATTCAGAGCTAATGATAAGAAAAAAATTTGAAATACAAGAGGTGTGTTTTGAACAAAACGAGAAATACAATATGAGTGAAGTGTGATATGAATTAAATTCTTATAGTGATTGCGAGAATGATGAATAATCTATTCATACCTTGTATGTTTCAATTTTAGGGATGTTTAATTTACATGATTAAAATGAGAAGGATAGTAGAAAAAAGTAAGTATTAACGAATAAGAAGAGAGATAAGAAAAAATAATGGCGTTTAGTAATATGTGAATTTTTTTTTGAAGTATAATTTGATGAAGGTATACTAAGCGATGTAAATTTGTTTTACATATGATTTCAGATGTACATGTCCAAGAAATATGTTAATTAAAGGTGTCTGATAGTTGTAGTCATTCGTACCAGTAATCCATCTTAGTATTGTGCAATGGTGGTATGGTGATTTGGGTTGAATGATGATGTAACAACTGGAGGGTTACCCTGAATAAGGCAGTTTTACCTATTCACTCATATGAATAGAAGGGATGATAACCATATTGTATTGATTTGTAACCCTAATGAGGTATAGCTTGTTCTACCTAGCTTTAACATAACTAAGTGACAGTGCTTGGGTATGAATAGTCTTTGAATGACTAATAAAATCATGGAGTACTCTCTTATTGTTGTTGAAACCCTAGTATTCTATAACCCGATGGTTACACCTTGAATTATGTGTGGGTGGTGGTGATGCTACACCTTATGATTCCATGATCCAATGGGGATGTTGTGAGTAGTATTGTATAATTGTTGTTGAATCTAGTCTTTCAACTCAAGACTATTTTGCTATTTGAGTAGCATAATAGTAAAATTCAAAACAACATGGTGAACTCTCTTTTGTGGCTTAGAGGAAATACAGAACAATAGTACATATTGAGCCGTATGAATTGAGATAGTTGGATCAGATTATCAGTGTTGAGATAACACCTCAAGAGTATAAAAATATTGAAATGGTTGTTTCTCTCTCTTTCCTATGATATACTGTGGCATAGAGAATTTTTTTATTATTATTGAGAACTATTTCAAACATGTTGTGATTTAGTAAAGAATTACAGGACTGAATGTTGAAAATAGAATTCAAGTATGAAATACAAGAATATAATGACATGTAAGATTTCAGAAGCTTAAAATAAACCTTGAGAGTACTTTTCTTGCATGTTTATGTTTTGGGGACATTTTAAGGGGGGAAGAATTGTTATTACCCTATCTGAGCTTAATCAGTAAGTTAGAGTTTATGTGGATGATTACATGCTTTACTAGATTCATAATTACTTCAACATGATTAATGATGATATCTCAATTATGATATGTTAAACCTAATGAGAACCCCAAGTACACAATCTCTTTGTATAATTAGGGTTTGAGATATATAAACCCTAGTCGACTGAAATTAGGGTTTTCACAAAATAGGCTCATGTTGGGGTGGAATGAGAGAGGTATGCAAAGGAGAATGAAAATGGTAGTTGAAGGCTAGTATAGAATGGTCGTGGTGGGTGGCACGGCCGTGGTGGGTCGTTGGTGGCACGAGCATTCTAGGCCACACGGCCGTTATTAAAGAATTGAACTATTGATAAACTTTCATATTCAAATCTGCTAAAACCAATGCACCACAGCCTTGGTAGGTAGCCCGGCCATGCTGGGTCCATCTTAGCACGGCCCTTCTGGGGCATTTTTGCTTCAACTGATGTTTTTGTAGAATTATGGATAGCAGTACACTATTTGATTTTTATTTATTTATTTGTAACTCAAAATGATCTCATATTTGAATTGCATCTTTGTAACTCAATTGCACACAACATGATAAATAATCATAATTTATAAAGAATGTTTGATCTCTGAAATAAATGAATTACAGTAATTTTTGTATGACAAAAAAATCTGTTGAAATAAGAAAAAGTATAGTGAGGGGTCAATGTGAAATTGACCCAAGCATCTCAATTTCTCTATATGGTCAACTTAACACCATATAAGATCTCAGAATTCGTACTTCATTTCATAGAAATGAAATCCTAGAGAGAGAGGGAGAGTAAGGGTGTGAGAGGAGAAAGTGGTGGAATTGTTGAATTAGGGTTTCTCTATCCGAGATATGATGTAATCAAGTAAGTTTAGCTTCTTTACATAGCCTTTTATGGAGAATCTTCTCTCAAATGTCAAGATTCCGTCCCTCCCATGATTTGATCTGAAATGGTATCAAAATTTCCCCTTTTCTCATTCTTTCTTCATAATCCCTCATTTTAGGTTTTCCGAGTTGAAAGGAAGAAGAATTGGGTGAATTGCTAGGGATTTGATATGAGATTGAGATTTTCATCGATGAGCTGCATTTTAAAGGTGTTTTCACATCTTAGGTTGAGTGGGAACTTCCTTTAAATAGTATATTGCACGAAATTTGATTAATTCATCCATACCCTTTAATTGCTTAGTATGTGACTACAAACCTTGATTGTCTATTTGATCTAAGTTGTTGCAAAATGATATGAAATGGAATCTCACTACAAAAAAAGGACGATTTGGCTACATTTCTTATAACTATACATATTATATTTGTAGTTAAAAATACATTTCTTTATAAACTATAATAGTGTAAAGGAAACAAATGTCGTCAATTCTAATAGCTACAAAATTGACTACACATCTTAGTTAGATACAAAATAAATAATTTTCCCCACTTGTGTTCTCTCTTCCCACTCTATGGATTTCATAAATATTTGACATGCCCAAATTTTTAAATTTTCCGCGTGCTACTCCATCTTATTTTATATTGGTGGGTGTGAATACTCCGTCTAAAACTACGCATACATTGGTTATGTTCCCACCCCCTTCCCCTTGTTCCCCCAAGGAGCTCTCTTCCTCTTACCCTCTTCTCCTACCCCTTGCCCTAGTTACGACGCCCGGTTCCTGCGTCCCCCAACTATCTCTGTCCGTCCCTTTGGTCACCCCCACCCCCATCTCAGCTCAACCAATCAAAGTGCTAGACCGGCTAGTGAAGATACAGGCAATTCCAAGGGAGGTCACCGGTTAGCCCAGGTAGAGAGAAAATACATTGTTCTTGGTCTGATTCTACCATTTTCACTGCTAGCATAGATCTTGCTGGGTAGATGATGCCCGGGTATGTGTATGGACCGCATGGTGGATTTTCATGGTTCAGGTTGTAGTGTCTAGAAGGATGATTATCACTTCAGACACAAACAACACCATCACGGGTACTTACGGAAATAGATATAATGAACCACCTGCACATATCTTTGGTTTAATAACTTGTGGTCCTGTAACAAACTGCAATCATGCTTGATATGTTTCTTAATTGCACATAGTTAATTCTCGAGCTACTTTCGGTTATGAGCTGTGCATTTGACTTGTCGAACCTCATTTAAAGGCCACATTTACTTTTCCACTCTGCATGTTCCATACAGGGACACATACTCACTGCACAGTTGGATTTTGTCAAATACAGTATGTGCTTGCTGATTATATGTGATAGTTTGATTACTTTTATACATACCATTTGATCGATTATTTGTGAAAGTAGCTGATTAGTTTTATAGCATTCCTTCCCTGAATTGTTCTTTCGGACCTTAATAGACATGCTTGGAAGGTTGTATTACAACTAAATCTGGAAACAGAAATCTCAGAATTAGAGAGAAGATAGCTATTCTTATGTTTGTAATACCAGAGGCGATATAAAGAGAATTTTGAGGCTGATCCGTGACAGGGTTGTCCATTCACCTCAAAGCAAATGTCTATATGCCAGATTATTCATGCTTAAGTATCTTAAACAACTAATGAGGGGAAAATGGTGAAATGAACTGGTCTAAATATACCAACTAGAATGAGTTGGTGGCCTGAGGTGACAGAATGAAAGGACATATTCTATATCATTAATAAAAGAGATCAGGGGTCTTTTAGGGAATATATCTAAGGGGTGGCCAAGATGCACTTAATAATCAAATTAGACAAGCAGTGACTAATCTTAAAATGAGGAAGGATACTTGATGGGCCATTGCATAGGTAGAGGAATGTCAGGTGCTTCTGCCAAATAGTCTGGACTCTACATAAAACTCCATCATAGATGAAATATTACAAATCATGTGGCTGGCTCTACTCCTTTTAAGTTGCCATGCAACTTTTAAACTACCATTGTCTAAATAATGCAAACTTAAGCAGTAGTTATGGCACACTGTCATAGAAAGTCAAGTGGACTGCTTGCTATAGGAATAATTACATCCATTCTTATGGCAACCAATGATAGTCTTTGACAAACACCCACTGTTGTTGATCCCCAAATATTAGAGAAGATTACATTTCAACATGTTGCTGTGACAATACAATATGTAGAGGCATTCTAAAGGTCATCCAAGCATCCTTTCCAAAGTTATCGAGCTAAGTACTCTACCTTGGCTTTCCATGCTCTGCATTCTAAATGCAAACCATGTTGTGCCTACACTTTTGTGAAATTCCAGAGGCAGTAGCTAGATCCACATCATTAGGTTTACCATCTCGCTAAAGATATAAACTATGCTAGAAATGGAGGCATTGAGCCTCGAGACTATGCTTCTTTTGTTGTGGTGAATGGAGGTGTAAATGATTTTTCTTTTACATTCTTCTCCTGTAAAAGTTCACATTTTTTACTGGATTAATATCTCTTTAATTGGAGTTGTAGCACTTTTATCTAATTGTTTTTTGTTTACTCTTCTTGATCGAATGTTTATTAGTCTTGAAATGGAAATTCCAATACATTACAAAACCATTCTTCTTTGGCCCGAAATAGTGACAATGTAGCTTCATTTTGTGGTTCTCTCTGTTCTTAAAAATATACATGAGAGGCCTATTCAGATGCCAACTCACTCAAAGGGTGAATGTGGATTGACCACAAATACCTATTTAGACGTCCACTCCCTCAAAGGGTGAATGTAGATTGACCACAAATATAACAAGGACTTCTATCAAACTATACAAAGTTGATATATAAGGTGGTAGTTACCAAGAAGGAAGAGATGAGAAAAAGATCACAAAGACTTTCCCATGGCAAAGGGAATAGTTTGATATTATGATTGTGGAAGTGCCATGCTAAAGAATGGATTTTGAATGCCAAATAAGGACTTGAGGCTTGTCTCTTACATGAAAAGAATAATGGAGACACATTATTGTGTGCTAATAAACCCCATTTCGGATTATAGTTTCACATCATTCTCAGTAAGATCCTTACTTTCAAACCAGCGTAGTGGAACACTACACATAATTTTTCCCCCTGTGTTTATCTACGAATACCCCTATAGATGCAATTAACTCTTTCTTTCCACCCCTAACCTGTTCATCCTTGTATTACTAAACCTATATTTTTATTTTCATGTCTAGTCTACTTTGACTATTAATGTTATTCTTCTCATAGTCATTGCAATATCTATAACAATATGAAGCTATTGTATGTTATTTTACTCATTAATAAAATTGTAAACATCTCTTAACCTGATGCTAATTATATGTAGTTTGATATGGACGCAATGATGGAATGTGTACATGAAAAGTGTACGAATTTTGAAAAATGCACACCTATTCCACAAATCTTGAAAGATGGGTAAATACTTGTTCTATGATGATTTGTTTGCGCCATTTGCTTCTGATATGACAGAGTTCTATAGAAATTCTATGAAAAAAATAAGCATGTATCATGAATTTTCTTGAACAATGTGAAAATTCAGTCTAAGTATAAAGTTCTTGCTATTGAGTGTTCTAAGAAGTTTGATACTATGATAAATATGAAAATATATTATATGGTGGATAAAATTTGAAAACCCATGCCATGATACAACAAAAAATACTTACAAAGGATTAAATTATAAAGGGAAAGTATATGCTTGTATAGCTCAATTATAGAGGAAACTGATATGTATGGTTCTAATGGTACATATTAAAAACAAAAGGGCATGTCATTGGACAAGCAAGCTCTGATGCTGAACTTTAAATGGGATATATATGTAACAAATAATGAGGTCAACAAGTCTTTTTAAAATTCTATATAAGACACGAACCTAGCAAGAATCTTAGGATCTTTTCTAAAACATCTTGCAGTTTGTATATTCCATTACTTTTTCTGTGACGGTAAGCACATCAAAAGACATGTAAATATATTTCGTGGCCAGCCTCATTTCAAAATAAACAAGGAAGAAGAAACCGTGTTGGTGTCCTGATTCGAATCTGGCTAGAAAATTTATGTTGTCAATACTGTGTAATAGGCTTGATTAGTAAATTTCATTGAGGCAATCATGAAACCTTGTACATCCATGTATAGTGTCTATTGTAAGTTTTTCACCTACCGTTTCTTGTCCACATGATAAGGCATTTTTCAATTTTGTAGTTGTAGAAATTATGTTAAAGTTGGTGTTGAAGTAAACACTTTCCATTTGCTTTAAATTTGTTAGTTTGTGGATGGAAAACAGATGCATTTTCCAAATTAGAGGAATTTTGCAATGGACATACATTCGGATTGTCATGAGACAATTACTTTAGTAAGTTTCTGCACAAATCTACCAATATAACAACCCGCACCTCCTAAATTCAAATATCCAACAGTTGCAACCACAAATATGTGCACCACTGGTGCTTATTCTTTATTTTAAGAAAAGTTTTACTCTGTTATTTTTTACATTTTGTACATCCTCATGCTTTATTTTTTCCATTTTATATGATTCATACTCATGAGTCTTGCTCCTCAGATGAAAACTAGAAAGAAGTTTCATCCCTAGATAGGATGACCGATTTGTTTATCCTATTTCTACCCTTGGCTCATGTAGACACCATGATGCCAACGCATACACTTATAGACAACACATTTGAATATACTTGAGATATATGTCTCTAAAGGTGATGGCTTTTACATTGCCGGGCAGCATTTTTTGAAGATCTTTGCAGAATTAGTTGTGTAAATGAAATGACTTTCTGATGATCATTTTATACTATTAATCCAAACATTTTAGTTTTCTTGTACGTCTTGATATAGATACTGTCATGTCCAGAATTCCATCTCATACTAGGATTTGTGCAAGCTTTACTTGGCACATATTCTCATACCTATAATGCTAGAGCCTTTGGTCATTTTGCAACAGGAATTGGTAACCATGATGCTTGTTTTGTATTGGTTACTGGAAAGCTTCTACTCGAGGTTTTTTATGTACCATTATTCTTATATTTCTGATGTTGCATTATTAGGGAATTTGGGCTTTTTTAATCAAGCAAGGGGAATACATCTTTTCTGAGTACAAGGTACAAATTTTTGCAAGAAATATATTGAACATAGTTGTGCTTGACTTTTCTTACATCATTTTTGGACATAAACCACCACAATAAGAATATTATGTACCACAGTGTACAATTAAACGAATGAGCCATATCATATCATTAGCTACCTTTTGTGGGTCTCCCTTCCGAGTAGGTATCCATATTTTGTCCTTGTTAGTTTCTTTAGTATGCATTCTCCTATAAATAGACCATAAAATCCCCACATTGTTGATAATATTGATGATTGAGATTTGAATTTTCCTATTTCCAGTTTTCTGGTGATTAGGGTGTGCTCAAAAATAATTGTAGCCCTATGGTTGAGACTTGTCTTCAAACTAGAATGGTTGAGACTTGTATTCAAACTAGAAGCATAGATTTAGAAGGCAACAGTCGATGGACTTAGGGTTTGGCCGCGGGAGCAGTGGTGGCTGTGGCTATGTGCACATTAACCTCCCTCCAGAGAACCAATCACTCACAGCGGAACAGGAAACACCGATCATACACACAGATCACAGCACCAACGGGGAGGTTCCACAATCGGTAACCAACCAGGAAGGTCCCCTCCAGAACGGCGGCGCCGTGCAAGTTTCTTACAGAGATGCCACCACAAGCGGCGTCGGGGGCATGCTTACGTATCTCAACCCAACATCACCAGATCTGGTTAAGGACACGGACATCTCCATTGATGTCTCTGGCATCCTACCCTCCATCACAATCTGCCAGGAGGTCATCCAACCACTCTTGGAGCCATGTCGTTTTGTAGTTATCGTGAAGGCCATAGGGATCAACGTCGGCTTCCAGATCCTGGTTAATAAGATCTGAACCCTTTGGTGGTCGAGGGAACCATTCAGGGTCATTGACCTAGAAAACGGCTATTACGTCGTTGAACTTGCCAATGAAGATGACTACATAGCTGCCATGACTGGGGCCCGTGGACGATCTTCGGCAATTACCTATCTGTGCAATCCTGGTCCCCCATGTTCCGGCCATCTGAGCCAATTCCAAGGAAGATGAGCGTTTGGGTTCGGGTCACTGACCTGCCGGTGTTCTTGTACCAGAATCAGTTGTTGTGGAGCGTGGGAAACCTGGTCGGGAAAACCATTAAAATAGACTCCACCACATTGCAAGGCAACCGTGGGAAGTTCGCCAGAATTGCGGTGGAGTTCGACACCTCTAAACCACTGCTCCCCGCGGTCTTCATCAATAATGAGCACTTCAAGCTCCAGTACTAAAACCTTCCTTCCGTCTGCATGAGATGCGAACGCGTGGACCATACCGATGCTGAGTGTAAATTTCTTCCACCAATACAAGATGCGGCTGCCGCCTCTACGTCTACTTCCGTCCCCCTACCTGGTGTCACATACACCATGGCCATCCATGCCCAAAAACCGGAAAGGCGCAAGATGCAAACACAAACCAAGCCTCCCCATAACATAGTGAAGGAACCGCCAAACAAGAAGTAGGGAGAAGATGTCCCTATTCCAGTCTCAGACAATAACGACTCGGAAGGGGACTGGGAGACAGTCAAGAGCAAGAAGAAAAAGAAGCAGACTAAGAAGCAAGTTTCGTCATCTACGGCGGCTAAAACGTCCACAACCGTCAAAGAGAACAACAAGGAGTCTGACAAGGATGACACTGCAGTCACCCTTGGTGAAGATGAACTCTGCAAAGGGCGTTCGCCCTCCGAGGAGCAAGGGGAATCGTTCCAGTTCCAGGCCACCAAAGTGAGCGGCAGTGCTCCACCCAAGCATGCCCTGCTCTGTCAAGGACAAGGAGGGAACAACTTTGTGTTGCTTCAAAACCGCAGGATAGTGTATCGGTCAGTCCAAAGCCCGGACCGGGTGTGGAAGAAAGGACGCACTCTGGACACTCCTCTGAATGCAACCCCTTCAACAAATAATAATGGTGCTACTCGCATCCTCAATTTCCCAGATGATGAGCACCCCTCCCAGATTGACACCAGCATGGGTGAAGAAGATATTGTTATAAGTGATACACATGCGGTGAGCCTGTGCACCGCCACCGCCTAAACCTCACCGTTTTCTCCTCGTCTCCTCCATGAATTTTTGTACCTGGAATATATAAGGAGTGAGTAAGAAAGGTAAGATTAGCATATTGAAAGATCTTAAATTCACTCACAAACTCCAGGCTCTCGCTATTTTAGAACCACACTGCAGTGGCCAAATCGCAAGCAATATCATTAAAAAGATTGGGTTCACATCCTCTCATCGCGTTGAAGCAATTGGTTTCTCCAGTGGCATATGGCTTCTCTGGGACAAGGCACACATAAATATTGAGATTTTGTGTAGTCATCGACAATTCATTCACTGTAAAATCAACAACGACTGGTTCCTGACAGTGACTTATGCTAGCACAAATCCTATGAAGCGCAGATTCCTCTTGAAGCACTTGGAAGAAATCTCAGTGTCGATCAGCTCAGCCTGGATCGTCATGGGAGACCTAAACACAATGCTCGATGTATATGAAAAGATGGGTGGATCTTATTTTGACAAGTCGGCATCCAAACGCTTCAGGGAATGCCTCCTTAATTCTGACCTCTTTGATGCTAAGAGCCAGGGACAACTCTTCACCTTCCATAGGGGTTGCATGAAGGAACGCCTTGATCATGATGTCGTTAACGATGACTGGCTGCAAGCGCATGCTAACGCCACCATCACTGTTCTACCCTGGGTCAAGTCGGACCATAATCCTCTTCTTCTCTCTAGCAATTCTGCCCCTTCGCGGACGCCCCACACTTTCAGAACCAAAGGTAGATGGCGCCTCGACCCGTCTTTCTGCTCCGACGTCCTCCCAGCCTGGAACAAGAATGTCCATTTTAATGACGCCTTACATGCCTTCATGCCTGTTGCTCAGAAATGGGACCGTAAATGACTTAATAAACACCATAAGGAGAAGCATGAGCTGCTAAAGCGCATCAACACCAGCCAGGTTTCGTCCCAATGCTCCAAAGGTGTTGATATATCTGATAATTCTATCTATCTGCAGGAACGATACACCCAACTACTTCTTGAGGAGGAGGTTGATTGGCAGCAAAGGGCCCATATCGACTGGTTGACTTTGGGTGACAATAATACTATGTTCTTTCAATCTTATGTCAATGCGCGGCGACACTTCAACAAGGTCACCAAGCTCAAGAACACGACAGGCGTCTGGGTTTCCACACCACAAAGAATCCAATCATTAATAGTCGAGTTCTTCACTAACTTGCTCACTTCCAATTTCAGGCCTGACCCAAGAAATCTGGCTTAATACGCATGCGTCTTCCGCCCTCTCCCCCAGGCTTGATGCGCTGCTCTATCTACTCCGCCTACTACTGAAGAAGTTAGACGTACGCTTTTTCTTATGTCACCGTCTAAAGCGCCTGGCCCCGATGGTGTTTACAATGAGTTCCTGCAAAGCAACTGGAACGTTGTGAGAGTTTCCAATATGCACACCATCAGTAATATCTTCACCTCACAAAGCGTCGAGGGGCGTTTGGCAGATTCACACATGGTGTTGATTCCCAAAGTCAAGTCCCCCCAAAGCTGCAACGACCTTCATCCCATTTCTCTGAACAATGGCTTCTTCAAGCTCCTCTCCAAAGTCTTGGTCGAGCGCATCAAACCCTTTCTTAAGGAATGGATTTCTCCATCCCAATCAGCCTTCATTCCCCGTCGTCTGATGAGTGATAACATCCTGTTACTCCAAGAAGTTATTCATTCTATGAGATCACAGTCATCCATAAAGCATTGGATGTGTATCAAGCTATACCTACCAAAAGCTTTTGACCGCAGGAACTGGGATTTCATCAAGGATACCTTACAAAGGACCAGCATCCCAGCCAATATCTGTAACATCATCATGCAAATCATTACTAAGGTCTCTACCTCTATGCTCTGGAAAGGAAAACCCCTTCCATCGTTTAAAGCAACACAGGGTGTTCGGCAGGGCGACCCCATCAGCCCTTATCTATTTGATCTCTGCATGGAGCGGCTGAGCCAAGAAATTAACAATGTTGTGGGTAATAACAAGTGGCAACCTATGATCCTCACAAGAGGGGGCACAAAAATCTCTCATATCCTATTTGCAGATGATATCCTTCTCATGGGAGAATCTTCTATCTCCCAGGAAACCACGGTCATGGATACCCTTGCCATGTTTTTAAGAGTTTCTGGACAGGTTATCTCGCTTGAGAAGTCAAAATGTTTCTTCAGTAGCAGTACACCTAGACCTGTTATCCGAGAAATCAGTAGGAAGCTCAATATCCCCTGGACTCTGGACTTGGGCAAGTATTTAGGCATGTCGACGCTGCACCACCGGGTTAACAAAGCAACTCATGCTGATCTCACTGCCTCTTTATGCAGCCGCATGAACAGCTGGTCCTCGCAGCACCTGTCACTGGCAGGGCGCATCACGCTTGCACGATCCACCCTGCAAGCAATCCCGATGCATATGATGCAGACAGTGCAATTGTCCCCATCTTTGTGTGATGAACTGAACAGCCATGTTAGAAAATTCATTTGGTCGGGCACTTGGGAGCAAAATAGGATGTCCCTTGTCTCCTGGAAAAAAGTCACTTCTAATAAAGATCTGGGTGGCCTTGGCATCAAGGATGCACGGGACCAGAACCAAGCCCTTATGCTCAAGAATGTGTGGTCTTTTCTCAATGAGCCGGGCAAGCTTTGGGTCAAGATAATGAAGGAGAAGTACACTCGCAATGGTGTCCTCACCAAAAAACATGGATATTCAACATGGAGCTTCATCAAGAAAAATATTCCTCTGCTACAAGGTATTATCTACAAAGTGGTTAATGATGGTACTGACACGAATGTATGGACGGATCGCTGGATAAATGGGTCATTCCATTCAAGATCTTCAGCCCGACTTCCAAGCTCCATCTGAACTTGACAACTTAAAAGTGAGCTCCATGCAATTGCATGAAGGTGAGTGGGACTGGGAGTTCATTCACCATTATCTACCTACTTCTACTTGGAATTATATCAAATCCATTCCCGCTCCTCGTGCCAATAACGAGCAAGACACCTGGGGCTGGCCGATGGAACAACTTGGTACTCTATCCTCTAGAACGGCCTACAGATGGCTACGTGAACATAAGGACTGCTCCGTCCCAGGGAGATGGAAAGACATTTGGGGTTATTCTCTTCCGTCAAGACTGAAAGTCATCATGTGGTTGCTTCAACATAAATCGATACTCACTAACATGGAAAAACATCGTTGACACATCAATACCAGCACCATCTGCCCTCACTGCAACAACGCAGATGAATCTATTGTTCACAGTCTTCGGGAATGTAATTATAGAAAATCAGTTTGGACAGCTCTGAAGATGGAGGACAACTTCTTCTCTCTCAATGAAGATGATTGGATATCAACTATTTGTAGGGTGGCTCTTGAGTTCAGCAAATCACCCCCAATCCTTCAAGTCGCTTGTTGGTTCCTCTAGCAGTGTCGTAATGAACAAGTCCATACAGGGCTCATTAAGTCATCTTCTATTAAATCCAATTTCATTCTAGCCCGTGCAGCTTCAATTCAGGAGAACTGCAAGGGACATCACAAACGCCTTCCGCATGGCATATTTGATGCACTGGTGGAGGAGAGAGTTACGGAATTCAAACATTATGCCCTAGTGGATGCCTCCTTTCCCACACACTCTGAGAGCAATGGCATTGGTATTCACATTGTTGACGAGGCAGAGACATGCTGTTATGGGTGTGGTGTCCAGCTTCAAAGTACATGTGCCCTTGAGGCAGAGCTTCAGGCGATCATCCATGGCATCGAGACCTGTATGGTGAGGAATTGGAGGAGCTTCCTCATCCTATCAGATTCCACCCAAGCGGTGAACCTTGCCACTTCTGGTGATGGTTCTACTGGCAAGTTTCAGCCTTACAGTAAAAGAATCAAAAACCTTATGCGCACCTACGAAGGTGCACATATTAGATACATCCCAAGGGAGGTCAACATTGTTGCTGATGCGCTTACGAAACAAGCTAGGCAGTCTTTACAAAACTTTAATTTCTCGTTAAATGCACCTGATTGGCTCAAGATGAGCACTAATGTAGACATCCATTTTATCTTCTCCTGTACTAGAGAGCGGGGTGAATAAATAGTCTCTATATCCAAAAAAATTAATAGTAATTGTAGCCCTATTTTTTTAAGGACTAAGTTCTACACCATCAAATTATGGTGTTTGATCCCGTTTGATCACCTTTCTTAGGCATGATGTTGTTCTCATTTGTAGTCCCCAAATTAACATTTTATTGTCCAGATTTCCAACTCTATTTCTAATGTGATTCAATATTGATTTCAACAGGAGTTCTATCTCATATCTTGTCATGTCCAAGGAAGAAAACATCAAGGCGGAGTATCAGTTCACGATGCATCAGTGTGAATTATTTGATCTAAAGTGCATCCATTTTCCATGGATGTTAGAGTTACCTTGTTTACCACACTCTATTTTCTATGTTTGAATCATTTATTGGTGATATTACTGAACATTCCTTAATGTTTAATGCATATTTTCTTTCTTTATTAGCACCAAACATTATTCACAGTATTGGTACCATAATACAGTCTTAATATTGTTCACAATATCTTTTATGTGGAATTGTTATGCATCTTTTAAAAAATGGGACTTTGCTATAATACCATGTGAGGCCCAACCACCCATTCATCATTTTTTTCTCTTTTGATCACATTTAAAGTGTCATTTTCCACCTCAAATTTTTTTCCATTACCAGGAAGAATGTTATATCTAGAGAATAAAGAAGTATGAGACTTTTAGTAGCAAAGATTAAATAGTCCTCATTTCTAGTGGACACCAATGCCGAATTCTCCTGGTAGAGTCGGAAACTAGCTTTCTCAAGGAGCCATCTGTGGGATATCTAAAGCTTACTAATCATTATTGTAATTAGCATTTAGCCAAGCTTGACAACATAGAACCAACGCTTCCTCATTTCTTCAAACAATACCAACACATCACCATCATCTTTACCCTCCACATCATAATAATTCCTAATAGAAATGTACATCTTAGGGACAATCACAAGTGATCACCTTTTAATTTAAACATATGAAATACAATGTTTTAACAAATTTGTAGCTCTGCCCCCATCACAAGTTTCATAAAGACATCATCTTTGTCTATATCTTCAAACTCGTAAGTATTGAAATGTTTTACCTTGATCTTTCACTCCACTGTAATGGGATCATAAGATACAAATTCCAAACCTTGATCTGTAGCTTTTCTTCTCAGCAGTTCACTGTAGACACTAACTTTGGGAGCCCTAGTATACTTCTGGGCATTTTTAGATTTTCTTCTTCATTCCAATAACATTTAATAAAACTATAGGTACCTCTGGTACAGTTCCTCGGCGTAATCCTCCAGCTCCAACATTATTGTTCGGGAGAATGTTACAAGTAAGAAGAAAACATAGTATCATTTAAATGGAATTTTATCTACCTCAATTCTGATTCTGTCAACTAGATAATGACTGCTATAGGTACCTAAAAAGTCACTCTTGAATTCTAGATACCTATAGCATGGGAAGGATTGTGATTGTTGGTGTATATCATGAATGAACTTGCCATTCACCCAGTGATCTAACGAGACAACAATGTTTTTGGCATTGTTGATGACCTTATTAATGACATTTCGATCTCAGTAGCATTTTTCTTCAGGGAATCTGGGTGGATGAGTAGATTTATCCATCATGTATCATCCATAGGTAGTTTTATCCACTGGTATCAATCATTGTTATCAAGGTAAAAAAGGACACCATTAATGTTTGCAAGGCTAAGGTACACATCTAAGTATTAGCTACATTTATAGTCACTTATAGTTGTGACTTTCCATATGAAAACCTAAGTCATGTGTTCCTGGCACAAATTATTATGGGATTTCACCCATCCAACATCAGGGTATTTTCATAATAATTGAATTGAGATGCTGGGACATTGTGCCGATTGTGGGGTAGGATCTTCATCCCTTGCAGAAAGGTTCATGTCCTTATTCCCTGACATTCTTAGGATGTATTTTTTGATGGCCCAGTCTATTGTTTGTTCAAGTAATGATTCATTCTCTATTTTGGTTTCTACCCTTGCAAGAACATTCAACCCTTGCAAAATGGTTCTAGTCTGTGTTACCTCATATTCTAAGGATGTATTTTATGTTAGCTCAGTCTGCTTTTTATTCAATTCGTGAGTTATTCCCTACTTTAGTTTCTTAGGTGATTGTCAATTTTGAAGGTTTAATGATCTATTATGGATCCCGTGAACTTTATAGTCTATTCTTATAATATAGGCTATCTAACGATATAATTACTTTGTATAGAGGATGCTTTGTTCATAAACACATGCACACAATACACTTAATTCATCAGAGTGGATGTTTCTGTGTTGAATTCCTACACACAATACACTTGATTAGAGAGGATGCTTCAGTGGGAAATAGTACTGAAATGAAGAGCAAGATCTATAGGACTGAAATCAAGAGCAAGCTCATCTCAAATGTATTGGTATTGATTCCTATGTACCTCTATGCAATAAATGACCAAGATCAACTCGTAGATCTCTCAACATTTGCTCATAAACTAAGTATTAGACATAGGAATCCTACCCAAGATTGATTCTCCACTTGACATTAAAGGCCCAACTTATTTCAAAATTATAGCTTGGATACGTATTTTCTGGTAGGTCTACCTTTGCCATGGGCGTGTAGTTAAATATATACATCATGTTAGTTGTATTGAACTGGCCTAACTTGAAAGATGACACTCCTCTAGTTGGAGATGTTGAGAGAGTGCATAAATATTAAGGGAAAAATGCACCGGTAGCTCTACTAAGTTTGGCCTCTGCCTCATGAGGCTCCGGTATCGTACCCATGTCCTCTGCCCATGGAAATTTGAGAAGCACAAACTTCCTATATGATTGGAAGAACATCCATGTTTTAGAGTGACTAGAAGTCCTATCGCTTCCTTAATTACTTCTCCTTGCAAGAGGACCTTGATGGTTGTGCTTTCCTACACATGCTATAATCACTAACTTGAAGTGATGTAATGTCCTCTTGACATGCTATAATAGTATACAAGTATACATAAGTTTCAGTATTATAATTGTATAACATACTCAATGGTATGCAGAAGTATAGTATGTACAAAAGTTATATAATATCTTTAACGTATAAGCACAAGATTTTTAGTTATAAATACAACAGGGTTATACTTAATAATTAATTCTATATACTAGTATACTAATACAAATTTATAGTATCTTACACTACAAGTCTATAACAATTGTACAAATTTAGACAACAAATATATTACATATACATACATAGTATACAATACAGTAGTAGCGTAGATGCTCTGGTGAACATCTAAGTGAAGTTTATAGTACATAAGTATATATTTTGTAGGTTAGGAAATCTTTAGGTCACAACATGTGTTACCTTCCTAAAGAGATAAAGTAGTACTTGTATCATATTAAAATCACAGTAAATTGCCAAGTCAGTCATGATTACATATACATATTGCTGAGCTTTTGTACAAACATCTTATCTCTAAGAAATCTTGATTTTTTTAACAACAGATGAGCTCTACTCCAAGACTTAAGGAATAGTAGATGAGATCTGACTCTTAAGCTACATATGTTCATGTCTAATGTGTCCTAATGTTTGGGCAGTAGCTTCAATGGACTCTAACCCATGTGCAGTTTTCCCTCATCAAATTCACATTGGTTAAAGGTGGAACTATCGTTTCTGTGTACTGCTTTCATATCTCATCAATATGAGAGCAAGATTTGAATGGATTTGAGGTAGCACCTAAAATGTAGTAGAAGTATATAGGTCTATTAATATCATTTTTGGGCCCTTATCTTCACCAAATCTCTGGTGAAGATCTTGGCCCATTGCCTTTAGTGGCCAATTACACCAAGCTGTTATATCGACTATTTTGTTACTGCTACACAAGGCTTCTCACACTCTCTATTTTTTGTGATTGATGATTTGGTTTTAACTTCTATTGTCTCAACATCCTACAGATTCCTTAATATTTGTCCTTGTGGATTAGTCTGTGCTATGTGCTATGTGTTGGATTCTCAAGGTTGTGAAAATGTAGCTTAATTTGTTTTTTCCCAGTTGTGCATCCTCTTCTAATGGTGTTCTAACATACAAAGTTGATTCTTTTTGTATACCTCGTTTTTTTAACCCCTGGCTCTGTTTTGTTGTTGTTCATTTTAAGGTTTATGAAAAATCTTGATTTAATTTTACTCAACCATCACAGGTAGGCACCCAATTACTTTCACATCTACCACCATTATAATAGAACTTGTTGGTCTGCATCCAACCACAACCTGATGCCATCAAGCCAAACTAAGGTAAATATGGTATCATGGTCACTACTAATTCTATTTATTTCTAAAGAGTTTATCATTTCGACACTTCCACAAGCATCACTTTTGTTCTATTGCCAACCAAAAAGCAGCTGCAAAATCCACTTCCATTAGTTCTCAAACTGTAGCAGTTTAGCATGTGGAAACTCAAGTAATATATGTAAACTTATTTTAGATTATTGTGTGCACACATCATAGTTATCAGTCTATCTTAATATGGATTTTGCATACGCACTAATAGGGAGATGGATGGTACAACACATCAAAAGAAAATGTTTAATCATGGGGGTAATTAAGTTCCTAGAGGCAAGCTTAATGTAGGTTCATCATAAGTAGCAACCTCTTATACATAGAAACAATTCTATTCATCTTTGTGGCGAACTTTTTCTTTCCGAGGTATGCCCTTCAAAACTTTAAACCATGTTTGCAACACATGAACTAATATAACAGCCTCGATTCTAAAACGACTCCATTAATTATCATAATCGAAGGATAGGTTACAACAACCCAAGTTTTATGTTTATAATTTTATTCATTACATCTCAAAGTTGTAATGCTTATGATCTAGATTTCATTACATCTCAAAGTTGTAATGCTTTTAATCCGTAATTTCAGTTTAGTACAACCTTGAACAGATAAATTCAAGAGATTAGAAATCGTGGTAACAACATATCAATTCAAGGTATGGTCTCCATTTTTTATGGTAGTTAGAATTTGCAGGCAGAGTGTATCCCATGAGTGAATATGGTCATCTTTCTTCAATAGCAAGAGTTGGAAGCAATCATGTGTAAGAGCAGCAAATGAGCAGCTGCAATCACCTAGATGATAAAAGAAGCAAGCGATAGTAGTAGGAGAAAATGCGATGGAATAGGACTGCAATGAGTAGAGCAATTACAAAGCAAACATGATTATAATCTCATTCTCTAACAAAATAGAAAGGTTCTGGCAACTAATTTTCCATCTAATATGGTGAAGTTTAACACCAAGTTTCAATTTTTTAGGTATGTGTCATGAATAAGGTCTATCCGACCCAACCAACCTTTACAGCTTGCATGGTTTGAGGTTCTAAATTATAAACAAATTGATCCCTTTGTTGATCATTACTCAACCTTTCAGGTACGCTGGTTGATTTTTCCATTATCATTACTTAAGCAGTAATTGGTTTATCTTCTTAATACTAGGTCTTTCTCTTATGTGCTTATTCAAGATCAGATTCGTACTTGTTATATGTTGCTAATAGAGTTAAAATTATTGACTTCCTCTCATATTTCATGATTTCTCTTATGGTTTGCTTGCTTAATGCTCTAATTAACATGCACAGTTCTAATTTGCTGCTTCTAGTGCTAAACTTTTGTCTCTCTTCTTTCACAGGGTCTTGCAAGTAATCTGGGGCTTATGTTTTTTGCTCGGTTCTCTTCTAGTTGTCTCTATGTTCTATCCGATGTTCATCTATGTTAATGCATATTATCCCATATTTCCATCATATCTATTATTATGTTTTTTTACTACATCTGCCAGCAACTAGGACTTGTTTTTTTCTCATATGAATTGTTGATGTAGAGGGTAAAACAACAGATGCAATCGGCAATGGCATGGAGGAATTGAGCCCAAAAGTTGAAGGGAATGGTGGGGCAAACAGCAATAGAGAAAAGCAAGGGGAAAAGAGTAACTGAGCCACCCAAGGAATACATCCATGTTTGAGCAAGATGAGGCCAAGCGAATGATAGCCATAGTCTAGCAGAGAGGGTGAGTGTCGAGAAATTTTTCATTTTTATATGCATCACTAGTTGGTGCCAAAAAAAATTATGTTCAGTTTTAAAACTAATTTAGCTACCATGTGTTTTCTGTATGGTAAGGAGAGAGATCAGCCAAAAGATATCTTGCAAGATCTTCTACACATATGCTATAGGTTAGTGATCCACTTCGTGTCTTTGAAAATCTAACTTCCAAGAGCATTGCCTTCGTATCTTTAAAAACCACCCCCACACTGACATGTATTTTACATAGGATTGTTGCATCTGTATTGGTATTTATGAACTCACACATAGGATCATGCAATGTTTTCAATTTCTACCTTGCGGCCCAACCACTACCTCATATTTTTTTCCCATAGCTGAAGCTACAACTGACCTTCTTAGGAATTTTTTCTCACCATTGCATAACATCCAACATAGCAGCTGGGTTAGGACTGTGCTCAGTTAAAAATAACATTGTTCTAGCACTTCCATATGGAAATGCACTCCATGCTACAAATCATACATTGTTGATCAATTTAATTTATTAGCTTAGTAGTAGGACAAAGTATGGTAACCATTAGACACTTGTACATATCTATTTTTACTGATGTACTAGTTACACGTCAGGTACTGATGTCATGTATTGATGTACTAGAAGCTTAGACACAAATGTTACAAGCTACTGTTATGTACTGATGTACTAGTTACACACAAGCGTACTAGCTATTGTAGTATTGGAAAATAGTTATACATAGACAAATCTAACATTTCGTTATTCTATGATTGATTACTTTCAGACTACAATGGTGAGAGAGTGTTTTGAATGACACTCTCAAGAGGATCTACAATGATGAGACACGGGAAATGCAACGTAATGATCAGACCTTCCAAAGTCATCAACAAGTTCCTTCTTGTGTGCAGAAGCTTGATTTATTTCATTTATTTACATACATTCTTTGAATCTTATTCTTTTAGCTCTCCTTCACCCTATTCAATCTATTTGGAATTCAGGGTATTCAAATATGTGGATGACCACCATGTTGGGAAGATTGTTGTTGAACCGATCGGATTGAACAAATGCGGTGTAATCAGTCCTTGTTTTGATGTTGAGGTTATGGATATTGAACCATGGACCACCAAACAACTTCCTTCTCCTAGCCTCAACAGGTGCTCATTATTTGAGGGAGCTAGGATTACCATTCCTTCAGTTTTCTCCAATGTCCGGTAGCCCTATTTTGCTACATGCACACAATGAGGTAACTTTCTACCCAAATGTCTAAATGGATGGTTATCCAAGTTGATATTGTTGCAACTTTGTTAGGTTCTTGACCTTTTTTTGTTGCAATCAGGATCATCAATGTCGAAGGAGTTCAAGCAATGCTGATCACCAACTGTGGGTCACAAAAACTGAAGGATTTCTAAATCTTGGTGCTGCTATAAAACATGCAAAGGTATTGGGACTTCGGTCTTCTGGTTCTCTTGCTGGGAAACAAACCTATAGCAGCAAGAAAATAACAGCAAGGCAACTAATTGAACTTGGAAATTTGTCTACAAAGAAACTCCTGATGCTATTTGTCTTGATGGGTCACAATAAGGAAACTCCAAATAGAAATAGGGACTCAAGTCACAATGGAACCACTCAAAGGGCTTTAGCAATGGCCACTTTGACTTCTGCTTTCGACCCCACATCAGCAGAACCTACTGCGCCAAGGCTGTGTCACGGACCCAAGCATCTCAAAGAGCGGGTACAGTTAACATGCACTTTATCTGGAGTATTGACAGCTGAAAATAAAGGATATAAAGAGCCTTCTTCTACATGGTTTATTAGAAGCCCTTCTCCTATCTTCCATAAGAAGGGTTCCTAGAGAGTTAAAGTAGTGCACATTGTGTAATAGGGGCAAGGTATATGTCCTCCCCGTGTACATTTGACATTTCAATATAAATGAAAGTAAGATTGTTGGCATAATGAGCATAACTTGGCCTAACTACTACAATTATATATATATATATATATATATATATATATATATATATATATATATATATATCTGTGTGTGTGTAGTAATTGTCACCTTTCCCTACACATTAACTTCATATAAAATGTATTAACTTCATGTTTTTGCTACATACTGACTATATATGTAATTGTAGTCATCCATTTAGCTATGATTATACTTATATTTAAATATGTAAGGACAATATCTAGCTATACTTTCGGATACATATGAATTTGTAGTGAATGGATTATCTAACTACATACTTGAAAAATATAGTTAAAGTCTTTAGCTATACGAGCATATACTAGAATTTGTATGTGTAAAGAAATATGTAGTTAAAGCCTTTAGCTACAAAATATGGGGTTTTCGCTACAATTTTTTTTTATAGTTAAAGACCATTTTTTTGTAGTGTCTTCCTCTGTTTGAATGAATTTCAGATGATAAAATCATATTAGAAATGTATACAATACATCCTAATGAGAATTCCCTTAGTATTCACAGAGATTATAAGAGTAAACTAAAATATAGGGAATTCATCTATGACCAAAATTGATGTATAATTAAATAGAGGAATTTTTTTATCTGGCTTCCCTTGGTTATGAATGAAAGTGTATCCGAATTTATAGTACACATATGTCAGATACTATCTCGGATTTCACTTAAGGTGAATAGTGTTTGTTTGATATCTCAATAAAAAGGGTGAAACCCTAGATGCGAGGAAAGTTGGATATTTGCAAATAGATATCTTGAAAATCAATTTGAAGGGATTTTCTTGACATGATAGACTTTATTTAATCAATTTTATTCTTGATGCGTAATATCTCAGTGAATGTCATGAAAACCTAAATTCAGCTCAGTTCTAAGGTTTCATACAAATATTGATTGCATATGATTTGTGTTGAAAGCAGCCTTTATTCAGTGAATGTTTATGCCGTATGAAATCCAATTGAGAACCATGTGATAAGTGAATGAGGTAAATGAAACCCTAATGATAGGATGTTCAATGAATCAAGTAATGTGATATTGTGGGTTTTTAGATGAATATTATCTTATATGCATGTATGATTTGCTAAAGAGATTCAGATTCTCTAATTCAAAAACTTGTTGTGAAATGATAAGTTTTTTTTTTTGGATCTGCATGGGCCGAAGCCCACCCCCTCTCCAAACAGGTGCCAGAGCCCGGATGACCCAAGAGGTTGGTAAATACAGCTGACCTGAATGGGGAATCGAACCAGCGACCCTTCGTGAGGGGTGCACTGGCTTGACCGCCCGGGCTACGCTGGCCGGGTTAAATGATAAGTTATTATGCTATTGCAAGTGGAGGTATATGACATGCCCTAGATTGGGACGTGATTGATGCCATGTATATATGTGTGAAATGTTTGAATGAGAATACTTGTTTAATAGACATGATATATGTTTTAATACACGAGAAATGCTATATGTGCATGAGTAAGAAGAAACCCTAAGAAAAGGGTAAACAATCTGTTAAGCCTCCAGTTCTATATTATTAGTGAATTTAGTTCAGTAGTCAGAGTAGTCAGTAAGATACAGAGTTAAAAGAAATCAATCTAAGAGAAAGATGTAATCAAGTTATAATAGACTTAGGGGCCCTGAACACCGTAGAACCCCTCTGTGAGGTCTGCGCCTTAGGGGTGAAACGACCTAACCCTAGTAGTGTCCAATATACAGGGATCAGATCGTACTAATAGGTGGTATGGGGGACGAAGCCATAGTGGAAGTCTCCTTAAATTACAGAATGTAGTGTACAACATCAACCTGAGGGCCTCGTGGCACTAGAGTACAGAAAATCCAATAGGTGGCTTGACTCTCCACCTGTGTGCTCAAGTTAGAGGATTCCAGAGGCCAGAGTGCCATTACACTGTTGCAGACCAATGATGTAGTCAGACTTAGCATTCCCGGGTGTGTCAGCTAAGTCTTGTACGGTGTGATCATAGTGTACTGCGAGTCTCATATGTAGAGTACACTGCATTTGATCAGGGCATAAGCTAAAATATGATCATATAGTTTTAAGGAGTTTCTTATAAGTAAAAAGAGTCAAGAATGATTTGAATACAGTTTCATAGTAGTTGTAATTTAAATGCAATATTTTCATTCTCTATTATTTTAACTTTATTGTTTTAGATCTACTTAGTGTAGTAATTACTATTGTTATAAGTGATATATGTTGCTCAAAGGTATAACTTAATTATATTAGTGCTTTAGACTATTTCTTTGAAGTTCTCATTCACTGAGCGAGTAGGCTCACCCCTCTACTCAAAATTTTTAGGGAAACCACATGGACTTGAAGAAGGTCAAAGCTTCAGAGTAGATCTACCACATGAGTTAAGTATCAGATTAGTTAAGTTCAGTCGGTCCCTGTCACTTTAGGTCCTGGTATAGATGTGAGAGTTATAAATGATGTTTTTATCTTTGTTTCCTTGATAAGAGAGAATGTATTTGATTATCATGTCGTATGCACATGGAAGTGTGAGAAACAAAATGAATATATGAATGTGTATCATTAATGTTGAGATCATATTAGAGTAATAATAGTTTAATTATCTTGTAAATTTTGTTTATGTGATTGAATGTGAGAAAACAAAGGGTTGAAATAAAAAGAAAAAAGTTGGGGGTGAACTTTATATTATGTGTAATCCTCGTAGTCAATCCCTAATCTAATGATTAGTAGAAATCGTGGGATGTGGGTGTGACAGCTTGGTATCAGAGCTTAGGCTGAGTCGTCAGGGACCATTAGGATAGAAAGTTAGAGTTATAAGTGTGGGACATAGGAGGTGATGTGTTTATAGCTCTGGGAAGTCTGGGTATTTGAATACCCTGGCCCGGTATCTGAATACTTAGATTGACCACTATCAAGCTACTCTGTCTATTCTTCCCCGGATGCCCTGGCCAGGCATGTTGTGGGAGAATAGGCTAGAGAGAAACCCTAGAAATATTAGGGTTAGGAGACCGAAAGTAATGAAGAAGTAAGATCTTAAAGATAGAATGTGCTACAACTCTTGCTTTATATTGCTTCTTTGATTGGAGATCAATAGAAATGCTCTTATATATATGAATTCATATTATCAGTTTGTAGATATATATGATTCTTTTATATTCTTGTGTATCATGAAGTAATTCAGTTATTATTTATATTCTTTGTATTAAGTGGACCAGAAGTTATGTTTAAATGAGTTTACCCTAAGTGGATATTCTTTCCACATGTTTGAGATTAATAGGAGTTGGTTTATCTTGAGTAGCTCTTTGCTTCAGGACTATAGGTTCGGCCTGGTCCGCATGTAGGATGTGTTACTAGGATCTAATGACTCGTATTAATAGTATAATAAGAGTAGACTCTGGATAAATTAGACCCACATCATAGTGACAATGTATATACACTATAATGTTGAAACATATGGGAAAGATTAGAATATCTAAGAATCAATTGGAATTGATATCTGAGATCCAAATTTGGGGTCTCATATGAGAAACCCTTAATTGGGAATAAAGGAACACGACATAAGGTTCAGATTAAGTTTAATGATTAGTATTATATGAACTTTAAATATGATATAACGAAAAGATATGAGAAAAGTATGTAAGGGCCAAGATAGTAAGAATCAATCATGAGAAATGGATCATATAATCGAGTATAATGCTTTTATATACTCCAAAGCAAAGGGAAAATAGAAGAAAAGAGTTTAGTAGACAATAAGTAAACATAAGTGAAAAGTTTTCAGAAGAGTTAAAGTAAAGAGAATTAGATGAACACGTAAATCATAAGACTAGGATAAGAAACTGAAACTAAGTTAAAATATAGATAAATGTTGGAAATGATGAGTTTGATTAAGAAATGAGGGTTATGATATAATTGAGAGCATGGAATATATACCTTTATTGTGAAGTTAATACATTCATCCTTACTACCTTTGGATTCCAAGTCTCTATAGAACAACAAACTAGTTTCTATTAAGAAGAACAAAAGTGTAGCTTAACCAATATATAAGTCATATAAAGGTAGACTATATTCAGGAGGGAAAAAACTTGATTGAAAGAGATACTAAGTTTGACCCATGCATGAGCCATTTGATTAAAAATGAAGGATATGTAATGTATTAAACATGAGTCAAAACTTGTAGAGAGAGATTATGTTATAGAATTTCAACTTCACATTAGTAGAAGGATGAAAAGAAATATATGCAACATGGCATACATGCTCAATCACATAAAAGAAGCAACATGATCATAAGAGAAAACTAGAAGTTAAAGATGACAGGTGGAAGAGTTGTATATGGTAAGAGGATTATGGAAAGTAAGGAAGGGTTTGAAACATGATGGAGTAATATATAGTATAAAAGAAAGAGGTTAGGAGATCTAATCAAGTGCTAGTTAGTCAAGTATCCTTGTTGATAACTAATTAAACCTACATACTACAAATGTATTAAGGGAATGTTTGAAGATAAGAATTCTGAGTCTCAAAATCCTCTTCTCCTTCATATCTTCCTTAATTAGAGCAATGTGTGAATGAAGTGATATGAAAATGAATCATTTGACGCATAACCACCATGGAAGAGACATCTAGTGAATGTAATAATGACACACAATATGATGACGAAACCCTAGCAGGGAAAATTGAGAATGTAATCTATCTGTATGGCCAAATAAGAGAATGGAAATTCAATTAATAAGATAAGGAAGACTTTAGTAAAACTTGTGAGATCCAAAGTTTGACTTTCAAATTAAGGGAGCAAAGTCACACCACAATAACATCATGCTACTGATAAAGACCAAACCCTAGAATGTTTAGAGTTGAAGTAGTTCAAGGGTTGTCACTAGTGATTTGACCTTGAATACTAGCATCACTATAAAACAAGATCATGAAATTTGCACTATAAGAAGTAAACTAGCACTGATAGTAATCTAGGGTTTAAAGGTAATTAATCTGAAAGGTAGATAAACAATATGGAAATGATTCAGACCAAAGGATAAGAAATATATTTGAAATATAAGAGGTGTGTTTTGAACAAAAGGAGAAATACAATATGAGTGAAGTGTGATATGAAATAAATTCTTGCAGTGATGGCAAGAATGATGAATAATCTATTCATACCTTCTATGTTTCAATTTTAAGGATGTTTAATCTACATGATTAAAATGAGAAGGATAATAGCAAAAAGTAAGTAGTAATGAATTTGAAGAGAGATAAGAGAAAATAATGGCTTTTAGTAATATGTGAATCTGTTTTTTGAAGTATAATTTGTTGAAGGTATACTAAGCGATGTAAATTTGTTTTGCATATGATTTTAGTTTTACATGTGCAAGCAATATGTTAATTAAAGGTGTCTGATAGTTGTAGTCATTCATACCAGTAATCCGTCTTAGTAGTGTACAATTGTGGTATTGTTATATGGGTTGAATGATGATGGAACAAATGGAGGGTTATCCTGAATAAGGTAGTCTTTCCTATTCACACATATGAATAGAAGGGATGAGAAACATATTGTATTGATATGTAACCCTAATGAGGTATATCTTGTTATACCTAGCTTTAATATAACTAAGTGATCGTGATGGGGTATGAGTAGTCTTTGAATGACTAATACAATGATGGAGTACTATGTTACTATTGTTGAAACCCTAGTATTCTATAACATGATGGTTACACCTTGAATAATGTGTGGGTTCATACTTGAGAATAGTATGGAATGTGATGGTGATGCTTCACCTTATGCATCCATGATCCAATGGGGATGCCGTGAGTAGTATTGTACAATTGTTGTTGAATCTAGTCTTTCAACTCAAGACTGTTTTGCTATTTGAGTAGCACAATAGTAAAATTCAAAACAACATGGTGAACTCTCTTTTATGGCTTAGAGGTAATACAGAACAATAGTACATATTGAGTCGTATGAGTTGAGACAGTTGGATTAGATTATCAATGTTGAAATAACACCTCAAGAGTATAAAAATATTAAAATGGTTGTTTCTCTCTCTATCATATGATTGACTGTGGCATAGAGAATTTGTTTGTTATCATAGAGAACTATTTCAAACATGTTGTGATTTAGTAAAGAATTAATGGACTTAATGTTGAAAACTACATTCAAGTATGAAATACAAGAATATAATGACATGTAAGATTTCAGAAGCTTAAAATAAACCTTGAATGTACTTTTCTTACATATTTATGTTTTGGGGACGAAGCATTTTAAGGGGGGAAGAATTATTATGACCCTATCTGAGCTTAATCAGTAAGTTAGAGTTTATGTGGATGATTACATTCTTTACTAGATTCATAATTACTTAAACATGATTAATGATGATATCTCAATTATGATATGTTAAACCTAATGAGAACCCCAAGTATGCTATCTCTTTGTATAATTAGGGTTTGATATATATAAACCCTAGTCGGCTGAAATTAGGATTTTCACCAAATAGGCTCATGTTGGGGAGGAATGAGAGAGGTATGCAAATAAGAATGAAAATGGTAGTTGATGGCTAGTATAGCACGACCGTGGTGGGTAGCACGGCCCTGGTGGGTCGTTGGTGGCACATACATTCTAGGCCACACAGCCGTTTTGAAAGAATTGAACTATTGACCAACTTTTATATTCAAATCTGCTGAAACCAACACACCATAGTTGTGGTAGGAAGCACGTACGTGCTGGGTCCATCTTAGCACGGTCGTGGTAGTTAGTACGGCCGTTATGGGTCATTATTGCTTCAACTGACGTTTCTGCATAATTCCAGATAGTAGTGCACTTTATGATTTTTAGTTATTTATTGATAATGAGAAATGATCTCAAATTTTAACTGAAGCTTTTTAACTCAATTATACATAACATTACAAATTCTCGTAATTTTTCTAAAATGGGTGGTCTCTGAAAAAAATGAATTACAGTAACTTTTTTATGACAGAAAAATCTGCTGAAATAAGAAAAAGTATAGTGAGGGGCCATTGTGCAATTGTCCCAAGCAACTCAATTGCTCTATATGGTCAACCTAACACCCTAGAATCTCTCATAATTCATAATTCATTCCAAATAAATTAAATCCTAGAGAGAGAGGGAAGGTTAGGGTTTGAGAGGAAAAAGTGGTGGAATTACTGAATTAGGGGTTCTCTATCCGAGATATGATGAAATCAAGTAAGTTTAGCTTCTTTGCATAGCCTTTTATGGTGAATCTTCTCTCACATGTCAAGATTCTATCCCTCCCCTAAATTGATCTAAAATGGTATCAAAATTTCCCCCTTTCTCATTCTTTCTTCATAATCCCTCATTTTTAGGGTTTCTGAGTTGAAAGGAAGAAGAATTGGGTGAATTGCTAGGGATTTGATATGATATCGATATTTTCAGGGATGAGTTGCATTTTTAAGGTGTTTTCACACCTTAGGTTGAGTGGGAACTTCCTTTAAATAGTATATTGCACACAATTTGATTAATTCATCCGTAGCCTTTAATTTCTTAGTATGCGACTACAAACCCTGAATTGTCTATTTGATCTAAGTTTAATCAAAAAGATATGAAATGGAATCTTCCTCTTTTTGAATGAATTTTAGATGATAAAATCATATTAGAAATGTATACAATACATCCTAATGAGAATTCCCTTAGTATTTGCAGAGGCTATAAGAGTAAACTAAAATATAGGGAATTTGTCTATGATTGAAATTGTTGTATAATTAAATAGGGAATTCATCTATGTCTACAGAAATAAAGAAGTCTTTGAGAAGATGACGGAAAACACCAGTTATCAGGCCCAAAGAATCCAAGCTAAATTTATAAGGTTATCGGAGGTAAGAAACAAAGTGGGAGGAAGAACGGAGTTCAGGAAGGAAATTGTTTGGCAACCCCCACAACAAGATGTCTTCAAAATCAATGTAGACGCCACCTTCACGAAAGGTAAGACTTGTATCATAGTAATATGAAGGGATTGGGATGGGCAGTGGAGGGTGGGTGGAGAAAAATAACGAAGGCAGACAGTAGCCTCATGGCTGAGATCAAAGCTATCGAACAAGCCATTAACATTGCTGCCGATCTAGATCTAAAGAAAGTTGATATCGAATCTGATTCCCTTCTTGCCTGTGAAGCTTTTAGGAAAGAACCTTTTGACAGTCCCAAAACAGCCAGCCACTGTAGAAAAATCATGGAGAAGATGAGGTCTAAATGGAGAATATCCCATACCAAAAGAGACGGGAATAAGGCAGCCGATGCCTTGGCTAAATGCCACCAAAAAACTGGGTTACATTTCATTTATCACATAAATGTCCCTTTTGAATTAGAAAATTTAATTAGTTATAAATCTTGTAATGGTAGTAGTACTACCAAGTTTCCTTCAGCCAATAATAATGTTCTTTATAGTATAGATAATATTTTTTCTTGCATGAGTGGGGCGAGATGAATAGAAACCTCCTGACTTCTTAAAAAAAATAGAGGAATTTGTTTATATGGTTTCCCTTGGTTATGAATGATTGTGTATCCGTATGTCAGATACCATCTCGGATTTCACTTAAGGTGATAGTGTTTGTTTGATATCTCAATAAAAAGGGTGAAACCCTAGATGCGAGGAAAGTTGGATATTTGCAAATAGATATCTTGAAAATCCATTTGAAGGGATTTTCTTGACATGATAGACTTTATTTATTCAATTTTATTCTTGATACATGATATCTCAGTGAATGGAATCAAAATCTAAATTTAGCTCAGTTCCTAAGGTTTCATACATATATTGATTGTATATGATTTGTTGAAAGTAACCTTTATTCAGTGAATGTTTATGTCGTATGAAATCCATATGAGAACCATGTGATAAGTGAATGAGGTAAATGAAACCCTAAGGATAGGGTGTTCAATAAATCAAGTAATGTGATGTTGTGGGTTTTCAACTGAATATTATCTTATATGCATGCACGATTTGCTTTAGAGATTCAGATTCTCTAATTCAAAAACTTGTCATGAAATGATAAGTTATTATGCTATTGCAAGTGGAGGGATATGACATGCCCTAGATTGGGATGTTATTGATGCCATGTATATATGTGTGAAATGTTTGAATGAAAATACTTGTTTAGTAGACATGATATATGTTTGAATACATGAGAAATGCCATATGTGCATGAGTAAGAAGAAACCCTAAGAAAAGTGTAAACAATATGTTAAGCCTTCAGTTCAATATTATTAGTGAATTCAGTTCAGTATTCAGAGTAGTCAGTATGATATATAGTTAAAAGAAATCAGTTTAAGAGAAAGATATAATCCAGTTATAATAGACTTAGGGGCCCTGAACACTGTACAACCCCGATGTGAGGTCTGCGCCTTAGGGGTGAAACGACCTAACCCTGGTAGCGTCTAGTATACGGGGGTTGGATCGTACTTATAGGTAGTACGGGGGACGAAGCCCTAGTGGATGTCTCCTTAAATTACAGAATGTAGTGTCCAACATCAACCAGAGGGCCTAGTGGCACTAGAGTACAGAAAATCCAATTGGTGGCTTGACTCTCTGTCAGTGTGCTCAAGTTAGAGGAGGAGTCTAGAGGCCAGAGTGCCATTACACTGTTGCAGACCAGTGACATAGTCAGACTTAGCATTCCTGGGTGTGTCAGCTAAGTCTTGTACGGTGTGATCGTAGTGCACTGCGAGTCTCATATGTAGAGTACACTGCATTTGATCAAGGCATAAGCTAAAATATGATCATATAGGTTCAAAGAGTTTCTTATAAGTAAAAAGAGTGAAGAATGATTTGAATACAGTTTCATAGTAGTTGTTCTTTAAATGCAATATTTACATTCTCTGTTATTTTAACTTTATTGTTTTGATCTGCTTAGTGTAGTAATTATTGTTGTTATAATTGATATTAGTTTCTCAAATGTATAACAGTAATTATATCAGTGGTTTAGACTGTTTCTTTGAAGTTCTCATTCACTGAGCGAGTAGGCTTATCGCTCTACTCAGAATTTTTAGGAAAACCACATGGACTTGAAGAAGGTCAAAGAATCAGAGTAGATCTACCACATGAGTTAAGTATGAGATTAGTTAAGTTCAGTTGGTCCCTGTCACTCTAGGTCCTTGTATAGATGTGAGAGTTATATATGATGTTTTGTATCTTTGTTTCCTTGATAAGTGAGAATATATCTGATTATCATGTCATATATACATGGAAGTGTGAGAAATAGAATTAATATATGAATGTGTATCATTAATGTTGAGATCATATTAGAGTAATAATAGTTTAATTCTCTTGTAAATTTTATTTATATAATTGAATACGAGAAAACAAAGAGTTGAAATAAAAATATAAAAGTCGGGAGTGAACTTTGTATTAAGTGTAATCCTCAATGTCATGCCCGAATCTCATGATTAGTGGAAATCATGGGATGTGGGTGTGACAGCTTGGTATTAGAGCTTAGTCTGAGTCATCAGGGACCATTAGGATAGAAAGTTAGAGTTATAAGTGTGGAACATAGGAGGTGATGTGTCTATAGCTTTGGGAAGTATGGGTATTTGGATACCCTGGCCCAGTATTTGAATACTTAGATTGACCACTATGAAGCTACTCTGTCTATTCTTCTCTGGATGCCCTGGCCAGGCATGTAGTGGAAGAATAGGCTAGAGAGAAACCCTAGAAATATTAGGGTTAGGAGACCGAAAGTAATGAAGAAGTAAGATCTTAAAGATAGAATGTGCTACAACTCTTGCTTTATATTGTTTCTTTGATTGGAGATCAATAGAAATGCTCTTATATATATATATGAATTCATAGTATCAGTTTGTAGAATATATATCATTCTTTTATATTCTTGTGTATCATGAAGTGATTCAGTTATTGTTTATATTCTTTATATTAAGTAGACCAGAAGTTATGTTTAAATGGGTTTGCCCTAAGTGGATATTCTTTCCACATGTTTGAGATTAATAGGAGTTGGTTAATCTTGAGTAGCTCTCGGCTTCAGGACTGCATTTTTGGCCTAGTCTGCTGGCAGGATGCGTTACTAGGATCTAATAACTCCTATCAAAAGTATAATAAGAGTAGACTCTGGATAAATTAGACCCACATCATAGTGAGAATGTATATACACTAAGAAGATGAAACATATGGGAAAGATTAGAATAGCTAAGAATCAGTCAGAACTGATATCTGAGATCCAAATTTTGGGTCTCATATGAGAAACCCTCAATTGGGAATAAAGGAACACAACATAAGGTTCAGATTAAGTTTAATGATTAGTATTATATGAACTTTAAATATGATATATGGGAAAGATATGAGAAAAGTATGTAAGGGCCAAGACAGTAAGAATCAATCATGTGAAATGGATCATATAATCGAATACAATGTTTTTATGTACTCCAAAGCAATGGGAAAATAAGAAAAGAGTTAAGTAGACAATAAGTAAATATAAGTGAAGAGTCTTCATAAGAGTTAAAGAAAAGAGAATTAGATGAACATGCAAATCATAAGACTAGGATAAGAAACTAAGTTAAAACAAAGATAAATGTTGGAAATGATGAGCTTGATTAAGAAATGAGGGTTATGATATAATTGATAGCATGGAATGTATACCTTTATTGTGAAGTTAATACATTCATCCTTACTACCTTTGGATTCCAAGTCTCTATAGAACAACAAACTAGTTTCTAAAAGAAGAAAAAAAGTGTAGCTTAACCAATATGTAAGTCATACATAGGTAGACTATATTCAGGAGGGGAAAAAAACTTGATTGAAAGACATACTAAATTTGACCCATGCATCAGCCATTTGATTTAAAATGAAGGCTATGCAATGTATTAAACATGAGTTGAAACTAGTTGATAGAGATTTTGATTTATAATTTCAACTTCACATTAGTAGAAGGATGAAAAGAAATATATGCAACATGGTATACATGATCATACACATAAAAGAAGAAATATGATCATAAGATAAAACTACAAGTTAAAGATGACAGGTGGAAGAGTAGTATATGGTAAGAGGATTATGGAAAGTAAGGAAGGGTTTGAAATATGATGGAGTAATATATATTATATAAGAAAGAGGTTAAGAGATCCAATCAAGTGCTAGTTAGTCAAGTATCCTTGTTGATAACTAATTAAACCTACATACGACAAATGTATTAAAGGAATGTTTGAAGATAAGAATTATAAGTCTCAAAATCATCTTCTCTTTCATATCTTCCTTAATTAGAGCAATGTGAGAATGAAGTGATAAGAAAATGAATCATATGACGCATAACCACCATGGAAGAGACATATAGTGAATGTAATAATAACGCACAATATGATGCTGAAACCCTAGAAGGGTAAATTGAGAATGTAATCTATCTGAATGGCCAAGTAAGAGAAAGGAAATTTAATTGATAAGTTAAGTCAGACTTTAGTAAAACTTGTGAGATCCAAAGTTTGAATTTCAAATTAAGGGAGCAAAGTCACACCACAGCATCATTCTACTGATAAAGACCAAACCCTAGAATGTTTAGTTTTGTAGTAGTTTAAGGGTTGTCACTAGTGATTTGACCTTGAATACTAGCATCTCTATAAAACAAGATCATGAAATTTGCACTATGAGAAGTAAACCTACACTGATAGTAAACCAGGGTTTAAAGGTAGTTGATATGAAAAGTAGATAAACAATATGGAAATGATTCAGAGAAAAGGACAAGAAATAGATTTGAAATATAAGAGGTGTGTTTTGAACAAAAGGAGAAATAATATATGAATGAAGTGTGATATGAAATAAATTCTTGCGATGATAGCAAGAATGATGAATAATCTATTTGTAACTTGTATGTTTCAATTTTAGGGATGTTTAATCTACATGATTAAAATGAGAATGATAGTAGCAAAAAGTAAGTAGTAATGAATAAGAAGGGAGTTAAGAGAAATCAATGGCTTTTAGTAATATGTGAATTTGTTTTATGAAGTATAATTTTTTGAAGGTATACTAAGCGATGTATATTTGTTTACATATGATTTCAGTTGTACATGTGCAAGCAATATGTTAAGTAAAGGTGTCTGATAGTTGTAGTTAGTCATACCAATAATCCATCTTAGTATTGTAAAATTGTGGTATGGTGATATGGTTTGAATGATGATGGAACAAATGGAGGGTTACCCTAAATACGCTAGTCTTACCTATTCACTTATATGAATAGAAGGGATGATAACCATATTGTATTGATATGTAACCCTGATGAGGTATAGCTTGTTATACCTAGCTTTGGTATAACTAAGTGATGGCGATTGGGTATGAATAGTCTTTGAATGACTAATACAATCATGGAGTACTATGTTACTGTTGTTGAAACCCTAGTATTCTATAACCAGAGGGTTACACCTTGAATTGTGTGTGAGTTCATACTTGAGAATAGTATGGAATGTGATGGTGATGCTTCACCTTATGCACCCATGATCCAATGGGGATGTCGTGAGTAGTATTGTACAATTGTTGTTGAATCTAGTCTTTCAACTCAAGATTGTTTTGCTATTTGAGTAGCACAATAGTAAAATTCAAAACAACATGGTGAACTCTCTTTTGTGGCTTAGAGGTAATACAGAACAATAGTACATATTGTGCTCTATGAAATGAGATAGTTGGATCAGATTATCAATGTTGATATAACACCTCAAGAGTACAAAAATATTGAAATGGTTGTTTCTCTCTCTATCCTATGATTGACTGTGGCATAGAGAATTTGTTTGTTAATATTGAGAGATATTTCAAACATGTTGTAATTTAGTAATGAATTAAAGGACTCAATGTTGAAAACTGCATTCAAGTATGAAATATAAGAATATAATGATATGTAAGATTTCAGAATCTTAAAATAAACCTTGAATGTACTTTTCTTACGTGTTTATGTTTTGGGGACAAAACATTTTAAGGGGGGAAGAATTGTTATGACCCTATCTGAGCTTAATCAGTAAGTTAGGGTTTATGTGGATGATTACATGCTTTACTAGATTGATAATTACTTAAACATGATTAATGATGATATCTCAATTATGATATGTTAAACCTAATGAGAACCCCAAGTATGCTATCTCTTTGTATAATTAGGGTTTGAGATATATAAACCCTAGTCGGCTGAAATTAGGGTTTTCACCAAATAGGCTCATGTTTGGGAGGAATGAGAGAGGTATGCAAAGGAGAATGAAAATGGTAGTTGAAGGCTAGTATAGCACGGACGTGGTGGGTAGCACGTCCATGGTGGGTCATTGGTGGCATGAGCATTCTAGGCCACATGGCCATTTTGAAAGCATTGAACTATTAACCAACTTTCATATTCAAATCTGCTTAAACCAATGCACAAGGCCGTAGTAGGCAGAACGACCATGCTGGGTCCATCTTAGCACGGTCGTAGCAACTAGCACGGTCATTATGGGGCATTTTTGCTTCAACTGACGTTTCTGTAGAATTCTGGATAGTAGTGCACTATTTGATTTTTAGTTATTTATTGGTAACAAAAAATGATCTCATATTTTAAGTGAAGCTTTGTAAATAAATTATACACAACATTATAAATTATCATATATTTTGGAGAATGTTTTGTCTCTAAAATAAACAAATTACAGTAATTTTTTTATGACAGAAAAATCTGCTGAAATAAGAAAAAGTATAGTGAGAGGTCAATGTGCAATTGACCCAAGCAGCTCAATTTCTCTATATGGTCAACCTAACACCCTAGTATCTCTCATAATTTGTAATTCATTATAGAGAAATGAAGTCCCAGAGAGAGAGGGAGAGTTAGGGTTTGAGAGGAGAAAGTGGTGGAATTGTTGAATTAGGGTTTCTCTATCTGAGATATGATGAAATCAAGTACGTTTAGCTTCTTTGCATAGCCTTTTATGGTGAATCTTCTCTCACATGTCAAGATTCCATCCCTCCCCTGATTTTATCCAAAATGGTATCAAAATTTCCCCTTTTCTCACTCTTTCTTCATAATCCCTCATTTTTAGGGTTTCTGAGTTGAAACGAAGAAGAATTGGGTTAATTGCTAGGAATTTGATATGAGATCGAGATTTTTAGGGATGAGCTGCATTTTTAAGGTGTTTTCACACCTTAGGGTGAGTGGTAAATTCCTTTAAACAATATATTGCACGAAATTTGATTAATTCACCCGTAGCCTTTAATTGCTTAGTATGCAACTACAAACCCTGAATTGTCTATTTGATCTAAGTGGTTGCAAAATGATATTAAATGGAATCTTCCGCTGTTTGAATGAATTTTAGATGATAAAATCACATTACAAATGTATACAATACATCCTAATGAGAATTCCCTTAGCATTCGCAGAGGTTATAAGAGTAAACTGAAATATAGGAAATTTGTCTATGACTGAAATTGTTGTATAATTA
This sequence comes from Alisma plantago-aquatica, assembly GCA_963693085.1. Classification (NCBI taxonomy): domain Eukaryota; kingdom Viridiplantae; phylum Streptophyta; class Magnoliopsida; order Alismatales; family Alismataceae; genus Alisma; species Alisma plantago-aquatica. The sequence goes on from OY856412.1 coordinate 383,427,893, forward strand.
AATAGAGGAATTTGTTTATCTGGTTTCCCTTGGTTATGAATGATTGTGTATCTGAATTCATAGTACACATATGTCAGATACTATCTCAGATTTCACTTAAGATGAATAGTGTTTGTTTGATATCTCAATAAAAAGGGTGAAACCCTAGACGCGAGGAAAGTTGGATATTTGCAAATAGATATCTTGAAAATCAATTTGAAGGGATTTTCTTGACATGATAGACTTTATTTATTCAATTTTATTCTTGATGCATAATATCTCAGTGAATGTCATGAAAACCTAAATTCAGCTCAGTTCTAAGGTTTCATACAAATATTGATTGCATATGATTTGTTGAAAGCAGCCTTTATTCAGTGAATGTTTATGTCGTATGAAATCCATATGAGAGCCATGTGATAAGTGAATGAGGTAAATGAAACCCTAAGGATAGGATGTTCAATGAATCAAGTAATGTGATATTGTGGGTTTTTAGCTGAATATTATCGTATATGCATGTATGATTTGTTTAAGAGATTCAGATTCTCTAATTCAAAAACTTGTCATGAAATGATAAGTTATTATGCTATTGCAAGTGGAGGGATATGACATGCCCTAGATTGGGATGTATTGATTCCATGTTTATATGTGTGAAATGTTTGAATGAGAATACTTGTTTAGTAGACATGATATATGCTTGAATACATGAGAAATGCTATATGTGCACGAGTAAAAAGAAACCCTACAAAATGCTATATGTGCACTAGGTTGGGTGTACCTGGATGAACTTTTTAACCTAGATAAATAAACAAAGTCAAGCATGGGAAACCTAGACCCGAATACCCATATTCCTTATTTATAATTTATATCAAATTATCTCTTTATACAAGACATTACATCTTTTGTAAGATAATCTTAGTGACTAGTTTCCTAATTCTATTTCATCTTATATGTATATAATCTTTATAAGGCTAAAGAACAAAGTGCATGATTACATTTATTCTATACACAGTCATCTGACATGAAGATCACACTTCAGTAGGTTGTAAATCTTACATTTAAAATTCCTAGTTGTTTCAATTGATTCTTGAAACCACTATCTTACATAACTTGCTTGGGTATAGTCATCTAGACATGCTCCATTTCACAGGTGTGTGATTCTCTGAAAAAATGAAAACACATGATGAATTTGGGCCATGTGTTTATTCTCTAGTCATAATCCAGAAACTGAAGCACTAGTAGTAACTATGGGACTCGAAGTTGTGTGTGGAACCCAACCTTAGGTTCAACACATAAGCATGGCTTGAAGTATGTTTCCACATACTAAAATGAAAGCTAAAAAAATGAACCTCACACTAGCATCAATTTTTCATCCCTAGAAAGAACTCATCTCCAGGGTTTTGCGTACATTAATAAGTACATCCAAAAATCCTCATTGCTCCTAGCAACATACAAGAGACACGATACAAAAACAATACCTAGATTAGTGTATATGATTTATAATGTCATTTCTTGTAGGGTCAATTCAACATGAATATAAATATATACAATATGTAATGAGATTAGTTCATCCACTCTACTATTATCTTGGTAAAATAAAGTGCATCCACCATCTCTTCTAGGTAATTTGGCAAGATAAACACCTTTTTCATTGAGCATTTTCATAGTTGGTCAGGGAATAAGGAATAATGAAGATTAGTTGACCATTGGCATAACCAAGATATGATTTGACCCTCATCAGACGACAACCATGTCATTATTAGTGTCTTGAAAGGCCCACTGGTCAGTTTGTGGATTTATGGAGATGTATTCCAAATATGTTCTTCAGGCTATCAATCTCATTGTAAAACTATTAAATGTTGTAAACAACAACATTCTTCTGCATTTGCCTTATGTGGTCAACCATTTTAGTGTCATTGTGACTAATATATAAACCTATGAGACAATATACTTCAAGATGAGGACATGACCTTTGATGGAGGATCGATCTTAGCCACATTGATGCTAGCACTAACTTAACAACAAAAGCATTGGCATCATCTTCATACTCAAACACAACACGAATCTATGAAGGCTATCAAAATTCATTTTGGTGACATAATCATTAACATTGATGGTCGGTGGAGTGGAAGTTTGTGGCCTATTTTTTAATTTGACCTCTTAATTTTGATGGTTGTCTCCTCAAGATCACCAACACACCTCTTCTTTATCTTTGTATACCTATAGAAAATTTTCTAGAGTTGATTTCGTATGAGCATAAGCATGTTGTGGAATACATAATTGTCAGTGAATTATAGATTAGGGAGCTTCTTGAACTTCTCATACTCTTCATTGAAATATTTAGCATTTATTAGTTGTGCTTTGTACATCACATGTAGTTTACACATCTGTTAGTAGATCTATTGCCCAAAAATAACTTACTATTCTAAACATATAGTTCTTAATCACACTTTTCTTATCATAATAGTTACAGCAGGATTTCTAAATCACATTCCACATCAGCATAAGTAATACTAGATGGAACTAAGATTTAAATGCAGATCGGAAGCCTTAAGTCAACAACCATTTCTCTATGTGATTTTCATTTATATTTCCAAAAAATATGTTTCTCATTTTGATCTTACTTCATAACTTTTTTTAAAATTTTAAGTTGGATGCTCTAGCTCTCTTCATATAAGACAACAAACACCATGTAATTTTTTCCTAGAAATTTATTTCTTCATTTAGAATTATCACATGAATATGTCACTTACTCCATGAACTCCTAAACGAACATAACTGGATTCCAAGATTGAGACCCTCTTATAAATCAAAGAGGTTTAACTCAAGATAAATGGTATATATGGTTTTGGATAGATAGTTTGGACGGTAATGTATTCTATTATCAATTCTTTAGTTTGATGCATTCATTTTTAGTTACTTATTGCAGGCTATTTCCCATTCATTTATTGCATATTTATTCATTTTGATATATGTTTATGGAATGTTTCTCTTTATTATCTTGAGAATCACTATAGAATCAATTTTTAAGTATTTCTATCAAATCATGTTAAGTTATCATTTATAAGAGGACTTATGTTATCTTTCCCTTATTTCAGTTAGATTGAGCACTTATATGATAGTTCGGTGCTACTGACCAATGTGTCGATGGTACTGACAGTGCACGAGGTTTGGACAAGGAAATTAAGAAATCTCAGTGCTATTGATTACATGCTTGGTGCTACTGTGTAAGGAGTCAATGCTATTGAAGCTACTAGTTGATGCTACCGACTCACCATCTAGGGAGCATTTGAAGTCGAGCTTATTTGTCTCGGTTCTACCAACAGTCTTATCGGTGGTAATGACTTCACCATTCTAGTACATCCAGAACCCAACAAAAAGCAACTCGGTGCTACCAAAACACAAGTCCATGGTTCAAGGGTTACAAACTTGCAGGCAACTCAGTGTCACTGATGCCATCTCAGTGGTACCAACTCCTTGTGATTAACATAGATTCGAGATTAAACCAGAACTTATTGATGGGAGTTAATGATGGTAAAATCCCCACTTATGACCTGAGGGGAGTGCAGCCAAAAAGAGAGATCCAACCTTATATCATGTTGCAATAGAGAACGAAATTAGGAGTAGAGGATACGGAGGAGATAGCCATGAATCATACTATCTAGGCACCTTTCAAAGGGAAGATTTGTGGCCAGAATGTTGCAAATCAAGGTGTCCACCAGGGGGATCATCAAGAGGATTTCTCCAGGGGTTCTTATATTAGTTTTTCAATGTTTGGTGTATTTTATCCATCTTCCTCTCTTTGTAAGTTGATAGCAATCATGTGGGGCTAAACTGCACATTCCTTAGGACCCATGATTAGCCCTGTATTTCTTTGTATTCATATTTTATGAATTGATAATATATTTCTGTCATTTTAGACATGGATTTATGATCTCTTATCATGTTTTTATTCTTGATCATCATAATCATATTAATAAGCATCTAATTATTTCATAAGAGGTATTAAGGGTTGGAAAATTGTAAATCCTAACCCTCCATATATGTCCTATGACTATGAAAGAAAAACCTAGAGCTTTTTATAATGCACCTAACTAATTCCTGAATTATTAATGGAGTGGGATTTATTTTAGATAGGTAGCATATTAAAATGCGCAAGTAGATAATACTCACCACAATTTTTAGACAAGATCTTAGGGTTATAAATTATCGAAATGAAATTTAAATACAATGCTTATCATGGTGAAACCATATTCCTGAGGAACCCATCCATTATTGATCAAAATCGTTTAATTTAGGTTCAATTATTTATGCCTAGCTTATTAGGTTTCAGTTAGTAATAGTTTTTGGTGAATGTTTCCATGAGTGCAATACTCAAGCCTCATATACCTATATTACATGACATGTATACTTGTGTTTTACACACATAATTTTAGTGTGTTAATCCTCCAAGTCACAGTTGGACTTTCCAAAGTAGTCTAGCTAATCATTTGTGACTACTCCTTGCTGATTATGTAAAGTACACGCTAAATGTTCCTATTTTGACTATGTTTTTGGATTGCAAATAGTAAAGTGATTCTAGTTTTGGAAAACCAAAACCCATGACTACCCTATATAAAATGGTGGATATCTATGGAATGCAACATATATTTAGATCAGATTTCTCTCTTAGAGAGATAGGAATAATCCCAAAGACATAACCCCACAATGGAAGGAGAAGAACATTAAGCGATACTAGCACGTAGGAACGTCTGATTCAAATTCTTTTTTACGATTAAGGTGGGGCATCAAGAGTTATCTATTATGTGTTTGCATTGTAGAGGACATGAAACTTGTATAGAGGCTCTAGTAAAAAATTCATATCCAATGGGGACGAGTTCTACAATGTGTAATGGCAAGGAGGACAACTAAACAATTGGATAATGACAACTTCATATTAGGATCAGGAAGTACGCCATCTATATAGAGTATAACTTATGTTGATGTAGTACATCTAGAGAAATATATTCAATGTACCTTCTATCTCCTTGGTATCATGATAGTTATGCATATGCCAAATCAGTTACATGCATTATACTGGTGCATTATTTGTAAATATATGGTGCCACTCCCATTAAATCTTATATGACAACCTTTAGTGAATTCAAAAATGGTGGTAGGTTTTATTTGTAGAAAGTTTATACCCATATATTCCTCATAAGATATCACCATGTCTTTGCTTACTCATTCTTATTTGAGTTGTAAACTTTGATGCTACATAGAATGAGGAACATCAACATGATAAAAACCACTAGAACTCCATTCACATGTTTATTAAGAATGAAATTTTGTTACTTATTTTACTTCATTGGATTGGTGTTATTATTCATTTATCCATGTAAATCCCTCTTTTTTGATACGTATGTGCAAACCATATCTTATAATATTGAATATTTTTGTTATGTGGCTTACATTTGCATATGTTGAAATGTACTTATTGGGTAATTAGTGATTGTTAAGCTATTCCTCCTCTTTTATGGATAAAAGGCATTGGGGAAGAAAGATCTTTACATCAATATTTTAACTAGAGACTGGGGTGGTGCATCTATATCTAGTATCAGTTATACTAGGGAGTAGACCACTGCTAAAAGAAGTTATAATTGCATAACCATAACCCATCTAACAAGAGAAGAAATTGTGCAAGCCTACAATCCAAACTATTTTTTAAAAAGTTATGTATGAAGATGTGTAGTTAGTAGTACTGGGTAAGTAAGGTCCAGATAAAACTCAACCTAGAAGTAGTTATTTAATATATATATATATATATATATATATATATATATTTCAGATAATGAGTGCAAATTTATCTTGAAGCTAATACAATGGGGAATCAAAGGAACCACTAGAAAGAAGATATCAATTGACAACTCATGGATAACCAGTGCAAATTTATCTTGCCTTTTTGTTTTGAAGGAAATTTGAATTGGTGAAGTCCTTCAGAAATGGAAATGATAATTAATTTCAACTAGTAAACGTTCACAATTCTCAACATACTATGCTCAATAGAAAAAATGGTAACCTATATAGTTTAATAGAATACCGAGAATGATCATTTTGTAGTTGACTTACAACTTGTCAACACTTCTATTTTATTAAGGTAATTTATTGGAAGGAAATATGAAAAGCAATTCAAGTGAAAACCGTACTTTGAAAATATTATAACAAGCTGACAAGTGCTACCATAGTTGTTGACTCCCTACATAAGATAATAAAATCAAAGAGATACAAATCTGAAGGTTAGACATGACATAAACAACAAACCTACAAGGTTTTTGTTAACTATACAATAAAATACCTCAATCCATATCGAATCAAAGATCACTACTACATAAATGGCTTATAACATCACTTTTGAAGGCGTCGGTTGTATAAATACACTAACACCTAAACAATACAGCGTCGGTTGATAAAATAAACCGACATTAATATGTCAAGGGCGACCAGACACGGTATCACTTTTATTTAATGTCAGATACTTAATAAAAAACCGACACCTAAAATTAACCGCCAAATCAAAAATTTCCAGCGAAAAAAATTACCTAAAATTAACAATGACCGACGCTTATGAGTTTTCCCTCGCGGGAAATTTCTCACACCCTTTGAGCGTAGGTTTTCGAAATAAACCGACAACTATGGTCATTAATCGAGAACATTTTTTTAATCATCATATGTATATAGACGTCGGTTTTTTTTTAGTTAAAACTGACGACTATAATTGAGAATAGATGTCGGTTTTTTTGGAGAGCCGACACCTTTAGTTTTGTTTGTCGGTTTGTTTGAATAACCGACGCCTATGGTATAGTTAATAGCCCCATGAAACAGAGAACGTTTCCCCATTGTCTCTGTTTCATTATGAACCTGCTAGGTATGGCGATTGTTGCCGGTGCTCCCCACCGCTGTTGCTCCCGTCGTCGTCGCCCCAGCCGCCGTTGCTCCCCATGCCGCCACCACTCTTAGTCGATGCTCCTGCTGCTCTCCTCTCCTCTCCCCCACCCCCGCCAGTGGCTGCTTTGGTGCTCTCCTTGCCGGTGCCGGCTTCCTGCTGCTAGGTCTCTTCTCCTGGTCACCCTCTCTCCCATCTCTGCTTGGTCTCTGCTCCTGCTCCGGATACCCACCCTCTCTTTCGCCGCCGCCGCTGCCCTCCCTCCTGCTTCGTAGGTATATCCTTTTCCTCCTCTTCTCCACCAATGTTGTGAAATCACAGGTTGACACAGCCGTGCTGCGCAGCACGACCGTGGTGGTGGCACGACCGTGCTGCATAACACGGTCGTGGTGGCTGATTTTGTGCTATATTGCTCAATTATGTGTGTAATGATTATTTTGATGATTTTGTGTTATATTGGTCAATAGGATACCTAAATTTATGTGTAATGATTATCTTGATGATGAACATTCATCTACATTAGAGATGTTGAAATCAATGTTATAGAATATGATACCTAGACTAGGGTATGATTAAGACTACAAGATGTTGCTATTGTAAATCAAATCTTGTGCTTGCATAAATTTGTGTTTAGGGTTTAGGGTCACATGTGGGTCTTCTATTTCTAAATTGATTATGTGACCCTTAATTAATGCATTATAATAGAATTGAATCCTGTATTTGTGTTGTTGTAGGTGTTGTTGACTTACTGTTGATTTGCATATATTTCTTCTTCGGCCTTCAAGTGAGGTATAATATTTTGAATTATTAATTTTTAATATTCTGAGTTATTAATTGTAGGTGTTGTTGACTTACCGTTGATTTACATAGATTTGGACTTAAGAAAATTACATTTTTATTGTAGATTTTAAGTTATTAATTTTTAACTTTTTTACCTCTAGGGGTACGCTTTGGGAGTTACTAGTTATTGTCCCCAAGATGTTCACTGTCTATTATCTTGATCCTAAGGGGACTAAATTGAATCCAACATATGAACACACAATGAAAATGGCATTATTCCGGTGAGAAATATTTCATTTTCATATCTGTTAACATATGTTATTACATTACTATTTAATTATGCAATTTACTATGTTACATTAACATGTAGGGGTTTGGATGAGTTCAAAAAGGCTGGAGGAAAGGTCTCCAGGAAAAAAAAATTAGCCAATAATTTGGGAAAATGTGAAAGTAAGTTCCCGACACCAATGTATATATTATTTATGTGAACTGTGCTTAGTTGTATTTTTTTAATATTTTGTATGTTTCAATTTATAGTGTGCTACACAAGACAATGGATGGGCATGTGCATCTATGTGATGTGATTTATACACATGATTATCCAACATGCCACAGTGGACATCGATACCATACATGAGGTATTATATATAGTCTCATTAGATAATATGAAATATATCAATCTTATTTATATATTATTAATAATATATATACATCATTCTATTTGTAGGTGTTTAAAACTGACCCAACTACAGGAAAGGCATTGTTAGATTTCCATACTCCCTATACGAAGGAAGAATTAAATGATGTAAGAGAAGAATGGGCAAAAGCCATACAAGTAGTGGGGGTTTTAAAATATAATTGGGATGTTGATTGCGAATAATGACTAAAGAATGATATTTTGTAAATGAATTTTTTTGAATTGTCATGTGTGAATGTTTCTACATGTCTGAATGTTTCTACATGTGACTGAATGTTTATACATGTGTGAATGTGAAAATGAATGGAAATGCAGGTTGCTACATGAATGTTTCTACATGTGTGAATGGGAAAATGAATTGAACTGCAGATTGATACATGAATGTTTCTACATGTGTGAAAATCGAATGGAACTGTAGGTTGCTAAATGTGTGAAAATTAATGTTGTTAATTTTGCAGGTTTGTGACCTGTTGTTGGCTGATATCAATGGATGTCGTAAACCTGTAGTTCATAACTGCATGTTCTCATCCTGTGACCAGCCACAACAGGCATGCAAACTGATAAGAAAAAAACATACAATAGGCGTCGGTTATTTGTATAAAATTGACGAAAAACTATTACAGCGTCGGATATACATAGAAATTGACACCTAAGGAAGCAGATATGGCGTCAGTTATATTTAAAAAACCGACGCTGACAGTTATGGCGTCGGTTGACATATTAGTAACCGACGTCTATTTCCCTAATTAGGCCAGACACCACGGCCGTGGTGGCCAGAACGGTCATGGCAGTGGGCCAGACACCACGGCCGTGTTGGACAGCACGACTGTAGCAGCGGGCCAGACAACACGGTCGTGCTGGACAGTAAGACTGTGGTAGATGGTGATATGGCGTCGGTTTGCACCAATAAACCGACGCTGATAGTGCCCTAGATGGCGCCCTTTCTGTGGCACGAAGGTTTATGGCGTCGGTTTCCATTCTTATAACCGACACCTATACCCCCTGCTTGTGCATTTTCGGTGGCGCATGAAGGGTTGTGGCATCGGTTTCAAAATCGACGCCTAAGGATTTGCCTTTTAGCGGCGCCCACATAGGTTTCGCATTAAAATCGACGCTAAAGGGCTTAAATAACTGACACTAAAGGTCGGTTATGTACTAGTAGATAGAAAACCTACGAAGCCAAAAACTAACAAAATTAGACGTTAATATATAATATAGCAATATACTAACAAAATACTGTTGGCTAAATGGACATCTGTAAATCCCTTTGTTTTGATAATGACAAACATTTCATTCTTGATGATCTAACGTACTACTTGAGTGTTGTAGGAATAAGGTGGATGACAAAGCATCAGGGAAATCTATATGCTTAATGTTTGTATTTTCATGAAATGAAATCATTTGTAAAAACTTGTACAAACATATAATGTACAAGTACTTAGACTTCATGTAAATCAAGCGTTAGATCTTCCCTAGCTAAACAACAAACTTAGATAGGTCATCCCCTTCAATAGTGTCATATATGCACACTCATACACACACTTAATGTCTTTATTTGAAACATTGAAACAGGGTCAATCTCGGTCGACAAAATCCTCGACCGAGACACTCTCAGTCGACAAACTCCTCGACCGAGAAAGACCCAAGTAGCCGTTAGACACAACTGACAAGGTAGTTGGCAGTTGGAGATGAACGTTGCAAACACTTGATCCAGAGAGCCTGTCGGTCGAAAAAACCTCGACCGAGTAGGTATCTCGGTCGATAATTCCTCGACCGAGATGGACTCTGACAACAACTGCATAATTAATTAATTAGCCGTTGCTAATGCAACTAACTTGTACCTAACGGCTAGTTAAGCACTTAGAACCCTCTAGAAAGTGTCTAGAATGTCCTTAAGCACTTGTAGGACATTCCTATAAATAGGACATGCCTTAGGACACCTAAACTTACCAATTACACACTTGAGCAATCTATGAGAAAACACTTGCATTGAGCAACCTGTTTGTGAGCAATTGAGCACATTTGCAATTGGCTACTTTTCTCTTGGCTCTAATTTTGTATCCTATAGGCTAGTATCTCCTATCCACAGCAATCACAATTCCATATACATTGGTTAGGAGATCTACACGCTTGATATAGGCAAATCAAGCCTTGTGCTTCAAAGGATAAGTTGTAATTTCCATTTTCCTTGTGCTTCAAAGGATAAGTGCCAAAGAGTCAATCTATGTATGTACCTAAAGGCACAAATACATACGTACCCAAGAACAACCTAGAACAAAAAAAGAGATATGAAGTTGATTCTATATGTTGTCATTACTGTTTGCGCCTTGGTCACTATTCTTTTTCATGTCCTTATAAGAAAAAGGATGTCGAGTTAGTTTGGGTTCCAAAACCCCCAAACTAAATGAACGGAATTAAGTTGAGATATGACCAAGGACCTTAGTTGCATATTTCTATGTCTATCTCAACTTAATGGCATAACAAATTAATTCAAGTACCTAAAACTTCTAACTTGAAAATATACAATTCTTTTAAAAACTGCAAAGACAAATTCTGCTTTAATTAAAGTTCTCAATTCATAAAATATAATTTGTTGAGATTTGATCTAAATATTACTTTAATACCCATTATTCTATCTCAACCAAGCTAAATTTTCAAATTGCCTAATAGAATTAAAAATGAACTTTATTTACTTCAAAGCAATTACTGAAAACAGTTCTGAAACAATACAGAACCTTTTTCGGTCGAGAAACTGTCGACCGAGATTAACATCGGTCGAGATATCGTCGACCTGGGAGGTTACTGATTTCCAGTCTGCAATACATCTGTTGAATACGTTTTAATTTGATCAAATTGCTATTGATTATTGTTTTTACATAACCAAGAATAAATTCTAGAAACCATGTGTTGAATTTCATGCTTTATCATCACATCACGGATATGCTTTCACTGTTTCATCATTAAGCTCTCTACATATAAAGATGATGCTATGTTGCACAAAAATAAAACTCTATGACACAAATATATAATGATTTTTGGATAATATTATCCCATGCAATACATGAATGATTCTTGATGATACATAGGCAAAATGATTCGTTGTTGAAATGTAGCTTAAGAACAAGACCTTCAATGTTTGCAAAGAGCAAAATATCATACAAAATTTTCAATTGATATCTTTAAAAACTTGAGATATTATTCGTGATCTCAAGAATATATGCATATTTTCTTGGAGAATTTTATGATTAATCTGAGTACAAGGAGAAACATGACTTGATATTCATGCCCCCATAGCAAAGATTAGGGGACATCATAATATACATTGCTCAAAATGCCTCAAATTTCTACTCATTTTACTCAACCTGCAGAAATTATAATTCACAAATGAATTATCAAATATGAAATCTGCAGCATTTTCCTCTTGGTTGAAATTAAAATTGACCAAGGGGCGCTATGGTCGTAGTCAAGGTCGACCTAAAATAAGCTTGACACAATATTTACTTGGATATCATTCTCTATATAGAGATTGTGATAAAAATGCAAAATTGACCATCTATTGGAGTGCATTACTTCCTTGATTATAACTAGGTTATCTATTTAAGGGGGAGCAATGCATTAGGGAGAAATATACGTCTTTCATGTTATACATTTTGTTCTTAATGGAATTTCCTAAACAGATCAGAGCCTAACATCCCGTAATTTTGGTTAGAAATACTTTTCATATAATCTAAGCTTAAAAGGATTGTCATATCACCTTCAAGGCTTAACATCCTTTGCAAGAGATTGAGAAATTACTTATGACTACAAGACACAAATATTTATCCTGGATATCTTTTTGAAATGACAAAGGGGGAGAAAGAATATAAAATCAAAAATATAAAATGAGTTTCATAACATCTCGGCCAGCACTCACTTGCACAACAAGAATTGCTACAAAGGTAATCTTCAGGTATGAAACTCACATGTTTTATATTTCCTTATTTTTTTAGGAAATGTTTGTCATCTTCAAAAAGGGGGAGATTGTTGGTTTAATGGACATCTGTAAATCCCTTTGTTTTGATAATGACAAACATTTCATTCTTGATGATCTAACGTGCTACTTGAGTGTTGCAGGAATAAGGTGGATGATAAAGCATCAGGGAAATCTATAAGCTTAATGTTTGTATTTTCATGAAATGTAATCATTTGT